>VMDO01003078.1:0-151446 GCA_007922755.1 Pedetes capensis
AGTCTTTTTAACTACACATATTACATATAATTTTAGGTACCCAAAAGCATTCTAGGTACACTCACATTAGGACACCATCTCCTTCAGAGCTGCTTATTGTGAATGTACAATGTTGAGCACTAGAAAGATAGAGTAAGGAGGAGGTCTCAGAGGCACACTCATGTCTGTGTAACAATAAATTATTAATCACCTCATGATTTCCCAAGGATACCTTCAGCTTTCAAAATTTTTCTCAGGTGAAAGAGATGCTGCAATGAGGCTGAGCAAAGATGTATATACACATCATATACGAACACATAATGAATTGAATCATGAAGCCAAATATTATTGTATTTTCCTTATTCTTCAGTATATTGTGATTGTAATTTCATGAACTTGCATAAGTAATATCAACTTGTATAGGTCACTTATATAAGTCCTGGTCAATATGAGAGATGGTTCATTGAAAATAAAGTTATATTCCTACAAACCTACAAAGATACACTTCTTTTTTTTCTGATGAGCTACTGGATCTCTCAAGACAAAAGTACATAAGAGGCTCATAAGGCTACTTATAATGTTAATATGAGAGAAAGTTGATGTGGAAAAGAACAAGCTTATCATTTGGAGATAAGAAGCATGAGATTATATTCTAGTCCCATTAATTATTACATTTTTGTGGCTCTGGGAAAATTATCAAATAACCTGAATTTTAATCTTTTTCTCTATATAATTATTAAAGGATAAAGTATTAAAATTAAGAAAGCTTGAAATAGTGGGGCACGGTGGTGCACAACTGCAATCCCAGCAACTTGGAAGGCAGAGGCAGGAGGATCACAAGTTTGACACCAGAGGCAGCCTGCATAATATAGTGAGACCCTGTCTCAAAAAGTAAAAAATTCGGCTGGAGGTGCAGCTCAGTGGTATAGCACTTGCATAGCATGCAGGCGCGAAGCCCTGGGTTCAACCCACAGTATGGCCAAAAAAAAAAAAATCTTGAAATAATGTATGTAATAGACATTGTCAAGCATTGTAAAATATATTAACTGGAATATGGATATATCTCCTATTGCCATTAAGCCCCTGGACATTAGCAGGTGCTGTGCTCTCTGCTTTCTGGTGCTTCTTTCCCTGACCCTTGTCTCTATGTCCTACTCCTCACTTGGACAAATTTTTCTCAACCTTCAGACCCTACCTCAATAAACATCTCAGTCACATATGCCTTCCCTGATACTTTGGACAAACCTCAGCCCAGTTCAGTTATTTTTGTTATGGTTTCACAAACTGCTCCATGCAGAAGCATATACAATTTATCATTATTTTCCTTTGCATCAATATTGATTGATGTTTGATATCTGACCCCCAAAAGCTGCTTTTCCTCTAAATTTTCATATGGCTAAAGTTCTCATATTTTTAATGCTTTAGCTCAATCGTTACCTTCTCAAAGATAACTTCCAAATGACCTTAACTAATGTATCAATATCCCTTGCCTTTGTTTTTCTTTATAACACATACTAGTACTTGATAATATATTTTCAGTATCTTTGTACACAGGGTTGCTAAAGTACCTCAGTGTCAAATACCACATGGTCAGGAACACTGTATTTTATTTACATTGGTATCCCTATAACCTGGAACACTGCCTGGAACATAATAGGGACTTGTAAATTTTGAATAATTGTAAGATATGTTTATACTTGTATATATTTTTCCAGTATTCACTACAGATATGTCTGATACATCTAATCCTTCACAGTCCTTGAAGAACTTTATTATATAATAGTAAGGACATGTTAGCAGTCCTAACTTTCTAAGATTTGACAGTGGACCAGAATTTGTGAACATTTACTACTGAGGTCTGACACTGGTAAAAGCTATTGGTCTGCCTGTGAATGGTGTGTGGCCTCACTGCCACAGTGCCTCAAAAAACACAGCACTGCCTTAGTAACTACAGAACTATTTTGAACAGAAGAAAAAGATTTAAAGTTGAAATGTGAATTAGATGATGGCAATATGGAGTAAGGCATTTTATATGTTTCAGCCTTTTAGAGAATTATAAAACAGATTCCTTTTGATGAGGAACATTTGCTGGAAATTTGATTGACAAACTACAACTATAGTCTTAATTTTACCTTAAGACATTATCAGAACTTTTATGATATGGTTTTTGTAGTGATGTGCAATGAAAAACACTGTGGTTTAAAAATCAATCAAAGTGCCTACAGAGGTGCCTCTGTTCTAATAAAAACATGCAATTTCACGAAATGAAAACAATTTACCTCGCACAATAAGCTGAGCGAAATTGGACACACCAGAACCTCGTTCCGATTGAGTTACACAGCGATACAAATCCTGGTCAGTTTTTGTCACTTCTTGCAATCTAAAGGAAGCAGCAAATCTTCTGTGATTGATGTTCTTAGTCTGGGCTACAGGTATATCTTCTCCATTTCGTCTCTGCAAACAGAATCCAATCTTTAAAACAGGTTCTTAAACATTCTATAAATCTAAAGCATCTAAGCAAGAAATATCTGTGAGTAGTTATTCTCATTGCTAAATTAGAAAGGATATATCTACATAGATTCACAAATTTTTACCACTGTAATTCAATCAGGAAAAGGACATGTGAAAATATTGATATCCTTTAAAAGTTATGGGGTGACATTATGGCTGTAATCTCAGTTTTCCATAAAATTGCTACGCAGAGTATACGAATTAATAGGAGAGTTGCTGGCTCCCTACCAAATGATTCACCATCCTTAACCTTCCAGAGTATACATACTAGCTTCTTTTAGCCTTCATACTATACTGTATGTGTTTTGCAATGTTGGTCTACACAGGAAATCAAGAACAGATCCTATGCATCTCTGTATTCCAAATATATAGAATGTGTTTGCCACAGAATGACAATAAAATGCTGATGAGTAATTTAGAGTCAACCCAAAATCTATACTCTGCAAACTCCTATCTCTTTGGCATTAATGACAGCCGATTTATATAAAGAAGTAATCAAAAAAGGCTAAATGGTAAAAGCATACCTGTCAACTTTCAAAATGAAAAATTAGAAAACATATTTGTGATATCAGGGTATCTCACACAAGACCAATAAGCATAAACTATAAAGGAAATGACTGAAAATTTCAACTGTAATAAAATTTATAACTTCTATATATTGAAAGACATCATAAATAAAGTGAAAATAAAAAGCCCTGGACTGTGATAAGATAGTTATCAAAGAAATGACCATCAAAAGATAAATAGCCAGGATATGTAAAGATCTTCTATAGTTCAATAAGAAGAAAGATAAACAACCCAATCAAAAAATAGACAAGCTATAAAAGGAGAAAATGTATGTTTAATAACAATGAAAGGAAATTGTCAATCTAAAATTTTGAAGTTATATAACAGAGAGAAAAAAACAAAGAAGAACTCTAACTGTGAGAAACAGAACTGGTCATGAACCTCAATATAATTTCTTATTGGTGCAATGCTAAGAATACCCAGTACCTTTCATAATATATGAAATATTATTTCATAGGACTAGACATAAGAAAAAAATTTCTGGTGGGATTCTAAACTGTCAGTGACTTTAGAAAATATTTTGTTACTACTTAAGAAAGTTGAAAATGCACAAACCTCAACATCCCACAATTCCACCTCTAGATTTCTGTATCTGGCTCACTCTTGTATATGTGATCAAGAAGATACATACAGGAATACTGACCTCAACACTATTTGTAATAGCTAAATATGGGAAAGATTCAAACAGTTCACAGTTTTACTCATGCAATAAAATAAAATTTAGCAGTTTCTGCTAATCTCAAAAAAATCCTTAAAAAGATATAAAATACAAATGCAAAATATTTGCTTCTATTAAATTATGTGCTCTGCACATTAATGGCCACTTTATAATATTTTCTTTTTTTGTATACAACAAAGGTGATAATCTATTGCTTTTATGATCTCCTCATTTACTTTGTGGTATTGGGAGTAAAATTTATTACTTCATAAGAATTTTGTACTGCATCTTTAATCATGCTTCTCTATGTCTGAAATTATATATTTATGCATATTATGTGTTATATAAAGATATATGTTTGCATATACAAACATACATGCCAAAGAAACATAATTATGATTTTTTCATTCTCATTCAATATTTTGTTAACGCTCTCCTTATCCACCCATTCCACAAGTTTTGCACTCCTGTTCATTCTCCTAAGGAGAAAAAGCAGACAATATTCAAAAGTCCTGACACACATACCCACACAAATATACATCTATATTCCAAATAATCAGTCTAAATTCTCCTTTCCCACAAATCCTATAAGCAAAAAATCATTACATATACAAATCTCAGAATGTATTTTTTTTTTCCAATTAGCACATCGTCTCCATAATCTTGGTGGCAGAGATCTAAAAGACTGAACCCAGGACTTGTGCATACTGTGCAAGTGCTCTACCACTGAGTTGCACCCCCAACACTTTATTTTTTATATTGAGAGGGGGTCTGGCTAAGTTATACACCTTCCCTCTTGCCATGAACTTGCAATCCTTCGCTGGGATTATAAGTGTGCACCATTGCACCTGGCTCCCTAAAACCTTCCTAACTGGAAGATAGATGAGACTGGGCATACGTTCCTCTAGTGCATATCCTCATCTATTCTTCCTCTAACTTATCCCTTCAACTGTGCCCTCAGTCTCTGTCACCTTTATTTCTGCTAATTTCTCAGTTCTTCTTTTGTTGTTGTTAGGTGCCTTAGAGTGGGTGTCCAACTCATAGTGACCCTACATACAACAGAGGAAACACTATTATCAGTGCTTCTCTGCTATTCATAGGGCTTTCAATGGCTGGTTATTTTTGGAGGAGTGAGCTGCCAGGTCCTCCTCCCAAGCCTGCAGTACCTGGTGTTCCCAGGCGGTTTCCCATCCAAGTACTAGCCAGGCCTGACCCTGCTTGACTTCTAAGATTTAAGGGGATCAGACACCGCAGTGGTAAGGCTCCAGGCAAGTTCTTCTGTAAGACTAGCCAATTCCTGCTGTCTGTCCTGACTATCAGATCCTCTTGCAGATGCACCCACCCACCCAATTATTTTAACACTGTACTTTTCCTCTTCTACTCTTATAAAGGGATTCTAAGTAATCTTAATATTTTCCTCTCAATAATCAGTACTCCTTTTCTCTTTCATTGGCATACCTCTCACAATCCCACTTTCTCAAAGGTAGGCATGTTTTCTTTCAGTATCTTACACTCTCCTTCAGAAAGAGCTACCACTATCCAGCTATCTTACTCAACTATCACTCTTGTCAGGTCCTTCTCTCATTTTTCCAGTCCTGGGGATCAAACCTGGGTCCTCAGAGAGTACAGAGCAGCAGTCTACCAACTGAGCTAATCCCCTAAACCCCAGCCTACCAGCCCATGTAAATCCTTAGATATTTATATACTATTCTAACAAAATATATGTTAATTGAAATTAATACTAAAAGGAAACTACAAATATAATCATTAGAACACCAAGTACTCATTAACTACAAATTTTTAATTTTGTAAATAACTATACCACAACTCTAAGGTTAAAGGGCCTGCTTTAAATCATTTTGTCAGGATATCACAAAGCAGATATGTTGTATCATGTTATGTTTGTTTTTATTAGTACATTAACAGGTAACTATAAAATATTTATATATAAATGATACACATTATTGTATAATTATTATAGACTATCTCTTCAAATAAAATAATTATAAAAATTACTATTATCATAATATTCAAGTTTATTATCAGTAATCGTTTAACAAGAACGAACATATACCTAGTATATCAGCTGTTTCCTCAGTTTTATCACTTCTCTCTCATGTAAACACTCTGTGGTAGTAATTTCCATTTAAAGATCATAAAATCAAGATTCAGAAAAATTAGAAACAAGACATGTAGCTTGTAAGTAGCAGAAATAAAACTCCAAACCAGGGTTGAAACCAACAATCCAGCAGTCTTTCTTCAAAACTAAACAAGAGCTGCTTTTTTCACTTCTATCACAGCTCCAATCCAAGGAATGGCTTATATACTGTTGAGATTTGATCAATGCATTGTTCTGAGAAAATATATTCTACTATCCTAGATGGGATGAGGTTTAACTCAGTTGGTAGAGTGCTTGCTCTATGCACACTAAGGCCCTGGGATCAATCCCCAGCAGCACAAAAAATGGGAGGAGGACCTAACAGCCCACTCCCAAAATAATCCTGAAACAAACAGTCATCAAAAACCCTATGAATAGCAAAGAAGCACTGATATAGTGCCAGGCATGGCACAGTATTGGGTAGTATTTCTTTCTACTGTACACAGGATCACTATGAGTCTTACCTCAATGAGGGGCGCCTAACAACACTATCCTAGGTAGACACTGTTTATTTACTCAGCTTTCAGTAATACATCATTTCTGTTCTTTTTTCTTTTTATTTTTATTTTAGTTTTTTTTTTTTTGTGTGTGTGTGTGTGTGTGTGTGTGTTACCAGAAGCATCATGCATACTTTTGCAACTACTCTGCCACTGTGCTGCACCCCACCTCCTTTTTTATTTATTTATTTATTTTTATTTCTTAATCTTGAGACAAAGTCTCACTAAATTAAATAGGCTGCCTCTGGTCTCAAATCTGCAATCCTTCTTTCTCCACTGCCCCAGTTGCTAGGATTACAGGTGTGAGCCATGGTGCCCGGCTAAAGCATCACACTTAAAAGTAATGTAATACATAGAATCTAGAAAGGCCTTGAGTAGTGAAATTCATAGAAACATAGGAATAGAATAGTGGTTGCCAGGGTGAGATGGGAGGGAGAATTGATACTTTGCTGTTTAAAAGGTATAGTTTAAGTTTTAAAGGTGAAAAAATGTCTGGAGGTACATTGCATAACACTGTGAATATACTTAACACTACTAAACTATACATACTTAAAATGATTAAGATGGTAAGTTTTAGGTTATGTGGGGGTTTTTGGCCACAATTAAAAATAATAATATCTTTAAAGTTAAAAAAAGAGAAAATGAATTTTAGAAATGCAAAATTACTGGGAGGACATGACATGTGGACTGATACCTCACATTAAAAACTGTTACATTAGAACTAACATTAAAAGTAAGACTAAGAGCTAAGTAGCAGCAAGTATATTATGTATGTGATATCTATACGCTGGTAATGGAGCTGGTGTATAAGTATTCAAAATCACATGAGAAAATAAATGAGTAATTATGAGATATTCTAAGTCAATCTTCCTCTGTGCTACTGACAACCAAGAATATCAGAGTGGTAAAAGAAGCTGTAATAACAGAGAAGTTTTAAAAGTGAAAACATTAATTGAAAAAATCCTGAGGCTTGAATTTGAAATATAAGTATGAATTCTTAAAGTATTTTTATTTTTAAATATGTGTGTATATATTTCTTCAGTGCATTCACTGAAAAGTTCTAGCAGTATGTATGCCTCACCACCCAGATTATTGACTTTAAATACAATTTCTCAATGAAACAAACCATGACACTGGGGAAAAAAGACTGACTATAGATCTACAAGAGAAAATGGAACAAATCACAAAACTGAAAGCAAGAAAGCTCTCAAAGGCTACTAACGTCATGTCAAACGGACTCGAGAGCCAGTGTGAAGAGGCCCAGTGGTCAAAGATGAGATAACTTGAGCTTTAATAATAATACCAACTGCAATGCATTTCAAGTCCCTTAAATATGTTTAAATTCATGAGTTCATAATGATATTAAAAGAAGAAGAATCAGTCATCTTTGGAGAATAATAGAGAGCCAACTCATTATATTGATATCTAGTGACCAAAGCAACATTTGGAGGAGTGTTTATCCTTACTTTCCTTAATAAACTGTGACACTGGGTAACCACATAGCAGATAAGGGGAATTGTTTCTTTATCAATTACACAAATACAAAATAAACAAGAACCAACAAAAAAAAAGAAATAATAGAATATCACAATGGTCCACCTGTGGGGAAGAATATAAGTATTGAGTATTAGCAGCTTCCAAAGATCATAAAAAGAAAGAAGAAACACTTTGCACCTTCTGAAATTATATCAAGCACCACATATGCTATTACCAAAGGATCAAACTTGACACTAGATCTGGTTACCAATTTGCAGAAAATATAGAGGAAAGGGGAAGAAGATATTAGTATACAATCAGCAAAATAAAGACTGCGGGAAAATAGGCATCAAAAGCCTGAACAGATAAATAATAAGGAAAAGACAGAGATAGAGGAAAAATCAACAGATGAAAAGACAAAAGATTTTTAAAAATAGGTAGGAATCAACTATTGTATCTAGGGATCATTATTTAAGAATGATAACAGTGGATGTTCATGAGGGCAGGGCTAGCAAAGTTTCTTTATAGAACTATGTGGCATTTTCCTTACAAAAATCCATTGAGCCAGTATAGTCTTTATTTGGCAGTGGTTGGGGGATTCAGTTTCTGTTTTACTCAATACTCAAAAATTGTATAAATATTAAATCTAATTATCAGTCTGCTTTCATAAAGAAGAAACTAGGCCTTTGCCAAAACCCCCATTGTAATGTGGATCACAAGTGCTCTCACTGGAAAAGAAGTACTTGATGTGGCACATCTGAGAAGCACACTGAAAGAGTAGCTCTATAAACTGTGTGAGTACATCATTTATGCATAGGGATAGCAGTGATTTTTATTTGTAGATATTGACAAGAAGAAATCTTTGGGCTTCTATAATTGCCAGGCTAATCCAGTCATGCTCTATGGTAGGTGATGTTGTTGTTAGGTGCCATGGAGTCCTATCTGACGCATAACGACCCTCATAGGGTTTTCAATGGCTGATTGTTTCAGGATTGCCTTGGGAGTGGACTGCCACAACCTTCTCCCATTTTTGCACAGCTTGGAATTGAACCCAGGACCTCAGAGACTATATCACGGCACTCTACCAACTGAGCTAAATTCCAGCCCTCTAGGGTAGATAAGGAAAGAAAAACATTCCACACATGATTTATTCATAAACAATTATGTATTCTGTAGCCATTACACCCAGGGTCCATAAACTATTAAAGATGGAAAAGAATGTACTATATATGTAAAGCTCTGAACTTTTTATGTAGAAAACTATTGAATGTCAACCAAAATGACCCAGGACAATCAGCCATTGAAAACACTATGAGAATCACTACCAGTCAGACCCAACTTAATGGCACCTAACAATAACAAAAATTAAATGATTAAACTTTCTGATTCTCATCATATATACTCACATGCACACACATGCATGCACACATAGACACATACATCTAAAATGCCAGAAGGTAAAAAATAAAGCTTATAATCCATGACACATGGTCAGTGACTTTATTTCAGCATCTATGAGCAGAATGCTCTATAGAAAGCCATGAGGGAGGAATATAATACATGAAGTAGAGTCTTCTAATGGCCCAACCAAAATCAGGGCTGATAAGAGTGGTTACAATAGAGAACACAGTCACTTAAGTGGAGAAGAATTAATTGTAAATCAGGATGTACATGGAAAAATCACTACTGCTTAACCAGAGGATAAACAGAGAAAATTAGAATTAAATAGTGAGCTAGTATTCATCTGTCAATTTAAGTCTAGAGCAGGTTTCAAGTTAGGACAGCACAAAAGACAAGGTTTGAACTCTTCTCAATCCAGTTCAGGGACCACAAGGTATAAAAGCAGCCAAGACAGAGGCATCAATAGTTTTCCAATAGATTAATTCTCTTCAGGGATACCAGGACCACCCAAAAGGTTAAACTTGGCCATGCACTTCAAAATGTCTTGGCAAATTTTTATTGAGGTTAAAAAGAGATAAAACATTGGAAGGTCTCATCCTTCACTTGTACTTAGGATCATTTATACATGATTATGAAGGTAAAAATATCCATACCACCATACCACACTGGCATCTGATCCCATCTGATCCTGGAAGCTAAACAGAGTTGGTCTGGTTTGTCCTTGGATGGGAAACCCCCTGGGAACACTGGGAGCTGTAGGTTTTGGAGAAGGACCTGCCAGCACACTCCTGAAACAATTAGTCACTGAAAATCATGTGAATAGCAGAGAAGCACTGACAATAGTGCCAGGAATAGCACAGCACTGGGCAGCATTTCATTCTGTTGTACATGGGGTTGCTATGAGCCAGACCTGACTTGATGGTACTCAATAACAACAACAATGTGAAGGAAAAAGAGGAAGAGAGGAAACAATCCTTCTAAAGGACAAATTAGTTGAAGACAGAAAATGAGAAAACAAACTCCAAACTCATTAATTGGTTTCAAAAAAATAAACTCTGAAGGAATTTAAAGAACTGTCTCTATTATTTTACTCTAACATCTTTGCAAATTCTTTTCAACTGGTATCAATCAACCGGAAAGATCCTAAACACTTTGGCTTCTTTAATTTGTGCCTCACATAGATTTTCCATTTCCACTGTCTTTCCTAAATTTCAGGCCTTTATTATTAATGTCAGTACTGCAACAGTAGAGGGTGCTTCTTCTGCTTCTCTCCATGGTCTATTCCCAGCCACGCCATTTCTTTAATTTTGTTTACCTTTATGCCTCACTGTGAACCTTCCACTTCAGTAAGATAATTCTCCCTATGCTCCTACTCAGCTTCACAAACTTATACTCACATACTTTGTGTCTTCTGAATCTGCAGCAATAAAGCTGCCCACTTAATCTTTACCTACACAGATCCTATGTGTGCTTCAAGGTGCCTGTCAAGCCTTCTCCAAAGATTTCACCGAATATTCCAGTCTGTGTTCCTCACTCTCATCTCCAAAATAGTATAGTCCTCATTCTATGTGATCGTTCTTTACTCAATTACAGAACCATCGATCAGGACTGAAAAGATCTTATAAATGTATTCAGCCTAAGGCTTGAATGTTCTCCACTTCTCCAGCAAGTGCTTGTCTAGATTATGCCTAGAAACTTCCAGTAGTTGTAATTTTACTACCTGCCTGGAACAGCTCACTCAAGATTTCAACAGCCCCACAATTACAAAGTACTTCCTTGAAATCAGCTTATCTGTCTAAACAAGTAGCCTCAAACCATAGGTCATTATCATACTTTAAGACATATAAAGAGCAAATTACTGTATACCCAACTCTATATTCCCTACAATCTAAGATTTTAAGAAACTTATCTAACCTTCCAGGAATCTCAAGATATATTTGTGATGTGCTTTTAGCCATTCTAACATTATTTCCTATGTTTACTCTCTATCTTGGTAAGTATATACTACCCTTGTTATTCTAATAATTCAGAAGTGTGTCAACCACTCTCAAAGCCAATTATCTAGAAATGTCGGAACTTTGACAAAATCCTGATGTTGGGACAGTTTTTAATATATTATATTTAAATATATGACATTTTTGCACTAATGTGAGCTGATCATATCTTAACATGTTTAATCAGGTTGACTTTGAAAAATTCTCTTCAAATTAGTTTTCACTGAATTGCCTATTATAAACAATACTTTCTAGGCATATGGTAATTTCTTCAGACAACTTTCTTTCATTATAATAAGTGAAAAATTTTCCAGATACATTGTCTAAATGATATCGTGTTAAGGACAGTAAAATCTCTGTGAAAATCAAATATGCTGCAAACATCCATGTACTTCATATGATGGCACAGGTAAGCAGAGGAAGATGCATCAGCATGGAAGCATTGAAAACATGTTACAGGTAATGGCTACATGGCATCGAAATAGTGCAGTGATATATTTTATACATTGAAATGTTTATACATTCATATTACTTCAATTTTGTAAAAATCATGCTTCAGATTTCTATTACTTTATAGTGATCTTCACATATAGTATAAGAACAAAGCTATGGAGTTTGTGTGAATAGGTAACATACTATATGGTCAAAACTTTAAGATCAGCCATTTTTATTGACCCTAGGAAGTCCACAATTGTTACTCCAGAGGTCAGCCTCTCTCTGGTTATTTTTCAGAGCAATTTGCATCTCATTTTACTAATTTCACTCTCCAATTATTACTCTCAAGCCATTGCTTAAATTATCTGTTGCTCCATAAGGAATGACATTTCCTTTGGCGAAAAACTAGCTGTATCACACTACATTAGCCGTGATAAGCCACACCAAGGGCAAAGTAGTGGCTGACTTTCCTGTTTTGGCAGGCCAGATGGGGCACCAGGCCAACACCTGTGGTGATTACTGACAGATTGGCCCAATTGCCACAGCTTTGATGGCAATCTGCATAGGATTACTAGCCACACATTATACAGCTTCATCTCAATTCACCAAAACAAATGGTGCCACCAAATCTATCCACACAATTTGCTACTTTCAATAAATCCACTGTTGAATTTCTCTGCCCAATTC
The DNA here is from genome assembly GCA_007922755.1 of Pedetes capensis. Classification (NCBI taxonomy): domain Eukaryota; kingdom Metazoa; phylum Chordata; class Mammalia; order Rodentia; family Pedetidae; genus Pedetes; species Pedetes capensis. The sequence continues at coordinate 12,364 of VMDO01003078.1, forward strand.
AATGATGCTTGTCCGCCAAGCTCTTTAATGATGGATGGAGTCATTAGCATTTTACTTTCTACACTGAACCTGAAGCCAAAGCATATGGTCTGACAGATGTTCCAGCAATGGGTTGTATTTGATTTGCCATGTAGGTGTCCACTTATACTGGACCTTCATGAAAGAATACTAATTTATGACATCCAGCACAACCCATTTCAACTCTTGTGCATCCTCAGGGCTTTAAGATATTCTTAAGAGAGAACACTGAGAACATGCTTTCTTCGGTATTTTAATTGAGACAAATGATTACCTCAGAAGCTAATCAAATTACTTCAAATGGACAAGAGGGACAAAAATGCACATAATGTTTGTAGGCAATTGCCACTTACAGTTTTATTGGTGTTGCCAGTAAGTTGCATACTTGAAACAAATTTTCACTTTTATGTCATTTATGCTTTACTTAGGAAAAATGTATACACAGTAAATTGGACAGATTTTAATCTTTAACGTATATATGTACACCCATAGACCCAATACTCCAGTCATGGCATATGACATTACATAACCCCAGAAAGTTCCCCTCTGCATACTTCCATCATAAACTTCCTCTCCTACAGGCAACCAATATTGGAGCTCTACTTTTGTTTCTTTGGAAAATTAATAAAAATAGAGTCATATAATACGCATTCTTTTGTGTCTACTGTCTGATAATATCATGTTGCTGAGGTTCATGCATGCTGTTCAATATTTCCGTTGTTCACCTTGTTTATTGCTAAGCAATATCCCATGAATCACAGATTGTTTAGCCATTCTACTCGTTAATGGATATTTAGATTTTTTAAATTATTTGTAATTATGAATGAATGTGTTATAAACATTGTTTTATAAATCTTTTTTGTGGGCATATCTCCATCTTTCTTGAGTAACTATGGTATTTAGAAGTAGTACTGTTGGGCCATGTCAGTAATAAGCTTATGTATTCACTTTATTCTGTAACCACTTAACTGCTATTCATATTAATAAGAGAAGCAATATAAAGGACATGAACAGCATTTTAAATCTAAAAAATATACAACCTAATTTTTATTTTTCCTATGTGAAAATTATCTAACACTTCCCAGGAATACAATCAGACATTCTAATATATTATTTCATTATAGATTATATGTAAAATTTCATTTGTGATCTTATTTCCTATAGCCTGTTTTACCCTAAGCCTTAACTTACAAACCACAAGTCATCTATCATTGAGGTTCCTTAGGAATACAATTAAAAATTAGTTCTAAAACTTTTTGTAAGAACTGAAAAACAAGTTTATGTGGGAAAATTTGTCATTAACTCAATAAAAATATTAAATATTTATGTCTAGAATACATGTAACTCCATTAGAAGAAGAATCTGAAAGTTCTTTAAAATTGACTAAAGACTGTAAGTCTTAACTATATTCTATAGTATACTTTGCCTGCAGCCTTAGCCCTGTGGCATCCGATCCCGCCAGATCTCGGAAGCTAAGCAGGGTCAGACCCAGTTAGTACTCGGATGGAAGACCGCTGAGGAACACCAGATGCTGTAGGCTTGGGAGGCGGACCCGGAAACCCACTCCCAAAAATCAATCCGCCATTAAAAATCCTATGAAGAGCAGAGAAGCACTGACAATAGTGTTTTGCCTGTCTTACGTAGGGTCCCTATGAGGGAATACTGACTCGAATAATGACTGGAATACGGCACCTAACAACAACATAGTGTACTTTATGTTACACAGTACTGTATGCAACATACTTTTTAAAACCTATGTTCTGGAAGCCTCAAGTTAACTACTGTATTTCTAGTCTGTTTACACTGAGCAAATTATAACATTTTTCAACCGTGTTATTTTATGTGTCATTAGTTTATTTAGCATGAACAAGGAAGTTAATCAAGTTATAAATTTTGCAATTGTTGCCTACGTAGTTGGAGTGAATGTCTCCATATTTATATAATCTGATTCTTACAAGAAAGAATATTCTCTATAGATACTCCCAGAACCACCACCATATGCCTTATGAATTATTTTTGATTACTCTAGGGACCTCTAAAAGTGTCTGCTCTTTTACTCCTCCACTTTTCAATCTACCTAATTGGCATATCATATTAGATGAGAAAAATGTTTGACATGTGAATCATAGTCCAGAAACAACAGATAAGTGAATTTGTTCCTTAAAGATACTGCTACATTCCAAGTATTAAAATATCAAATGGGATCAGGTATTATGTCTAACATCTTACACAGGGCTGTAATATGTCTTTCTCATTTCAAACAGAAAATTGGCAGGTTTTAGAGTTTCACTACTTCACTCAATATTTACACAACTTTTTACCAATTGAAGCTCAGGATAATATAATCTAAGTTATTTGGAGGACTTAAAAAGTTGGTCGTAATTTATTATTTCACCTGACCATGGCCGGTGAAACAGCTACTCTATTATTCCATTACTTCTGTAATAGAATGTGGTGACCTTTTGTTGAGTTGCTTCAAGTACATTTATTCTCAGTACTCTCAGCAGATATTTTCAGCACTTGTTCTCACAATGAAAGTTAATTTGAGAGACCATTTTTCCTGTACAAAACTAATAAATGTAAAAATTTTACATTATTCCATCAAACAAAAAAGGTTATCAAGGCTATGATTCAGACCATCAAAAATAATATAAAGACCTAATTTAGCATCCTCCAGCTCAAAAGGATTTTAGTCCCTATCAAACATCTCTTTTTACAGATAAGGAAATAAAGGCCCAGAATAGCTCAATGAAATCTCTAAGCCCCCCACATTTAACTAGGTTAGAAGGGTTGGGAGGGTTAAAATTAAGGTTAGAATTAGAACTAGGCCTCCTGATCTCTAGGATGTTATTTTCCACCCTAAATAAAAATAACTTGACATCTATTTGTACAGGTTAGTTAGTAGATTCATTGTGGAGCCAGAATTTTTCCTGTTATATTTTGTCTTTGAACAAAAGATGAGTAAGATTTTTAAGTAACAGTCACTTTCTGATAGATTCACATACACGTAAGGACGTTTTATCTAGTTAATTGTTACATGGTATAACTATAACGAATATTTTTAAATTTTAATTTGAATACACTTCTAACCTAATCAGTTGTTATAGTTCAATATTTCTTAAACATGAAGAAGAATGACTTAAAAGAATAAGGTAATGTATGTATATTATTGAGAAAGGTAGAAGAACTTATCAATAAATAAGATGAATATATACACTGCTGAAGAATTGTACAATGTCAGTGTCAAATTTTAAGAGAAATACATAAATTCATCTTCTGTGGCAAATGCAAGGTGAAGGAAGAAAGAAAGAAAAGAAAGCAAAATACAAGTGTCATATGTATTTTCTCTCGTCTCTATTTGCAAAGTGGCAGGAAAAAAGTTGAGAAACCATAATAAAATGAGCCAATCTACAAAATAGGAAACAATAAAAAATGAGTATTTTGACTGCAGCACACTCAGACCAGCACAGTCCAGAAAGTCTTTGTTGCCACAAGGCAGCTGGAGTCTGTGGATACAAAACCCTTTTTATTTCAATGTCACATTAAATCCTGAGGCATAAAACCAGAGGCAGACTACAGAGCCTTTTCTGGTTCCATAAGAAAAGACTACATGGTTCACAACTAAAGCCAAATACCAACTAATTCTCCAATCCTAAGGAAAAAATAAGAAAAAAGATAATTAGAACACAAGTCAGAAATCAGTTTTTAAACCATTTCCTTTCACAGAGAGAGTGACATAAGAACATGGCCATAACACAAAGTTGATAAGACAGGTTATATATTACACAATATGCTCCCCAGGAAATACCATGTTATACTTCAATATCTGTAGGGGATATTAGCATAATCAGAGAAGAGAAAGGAGTCTCATTTCTTTTTCACGTGGGACCAAAAAAGATTGTATCTTGATACGTGCAAATCAAATATATTACAAAAATAGTGATAAATAAATTCATAGGTAATATGAAATACCTATGTTATAACAGTCAACTGGAATTTTATAGGAATTATGTAACACATATAACACCTTACATAATATAAGATGTTGTAGTTGTTGTTGTTGTTGTTAGGTGCCATCGAGTCGGTATCCAACTCGTAGTGACCCTCATAGGGTTTTCAATGGCTGACTGTTTCTGGATTGCCTTGGGAGTGGATTGCCAGGCCCTTCTCCCATTTTTGCAGTGCTGGGAATTGAACTTGGGTCCTCAGAGACTGCAGCACAGCACTCTACCAACTGAGCTAAATCCCAGCCCCAACAAGACATTGTAGTAGGTATGTCTTCAATAGTCATTTATTATAACCATTACACCAAATACTTGTATCCAAATAATTCTATCCAGCACTCATTTCATCTCCCTAAAAGATATTGGAAAATGAATCCTGGTTCAAGATACCAAATGAAGTTTAGTTCCTTTAGGTCTCTATTAACATTCTTAGGAATTTAAAATTGTAAACTAATTAAATACCTTTCCTCATTCTGATATAAGTAGATGAAGAAGAAAAAGATGACAAGGAAGAAGAGGAGCAGGAGGAGGAGGAGGAGGAGGAGGAGGAGGAGGAGGAGGGGAATGTATTCAGAAAATACTATTCCTTATGTATCATCCGGCTTTAAATATTTAGCTCAACATTTGTCTATCCTAAATCCAATATCCTGGCTTCAGAGCTGCCTCAGCTTCTCCCACCAGTGTCTCCCCAGGATTGACAAATACACTTTCAGTAAATTCTCAAAAGGTAAGGCATATGTGTTCATCTACAATTTTCTTTGATTCTTTAAAACCTCTTTATATGCAGTATTTACATTTCCCCAACATGTATATTAAATCACAACTAACTACATACAGATTTGTTAAGTACTTCATATATGCAAGGTAGATGTTTTCACTTGAGATTTGTGATTAATTCTCATACACAAAAATTTTGAAAAGAATTTAATTGGCTCCTTTCCAATTTATATCACTGAAATACTCCCAGAGTTTCTTTAAATACCTTAAAAAACTTTAACAGAGTATGACAGTTCTTATGTAAGTACTACACTCTTGTAAGTTCAATTTTCAAAATATTATTAAGTGAAAAATTTGTATTTCTATTTTGAAGGGATCTAGAGAAATTATTTTTAGAGTTTGAACATATCAATCATTAGATTTTACTAGATACTAATACAAGTAATAATTATATCCACTCATATTTTAATTCATGTTCCAAACAAGGAAATATCTGACATGACTGCAGCCAATTGAGCCCATTACACACACACACACACACACACACACACACACACACACACACACACACAAAGAGAGAGACAGAGAGACAGAGACAGAGAGAGAGAGACAGAGAGAGAAAGAGAGAGAGAGAGAGAGGACCATGAACAGTACAGAGATTTTTTTTTTTTTTTTAAAAACAAACAGCTGAATTCTTTATCTTAGCTGCCAACTGGGCCTTACCTGTAGCCATAACTTGTTATGCACAGCATCTCGCCCTGTGGCAATACACTGAAATGTAGCATTCTGCCCTGCATTGACCTCTACATCCCCAAGACGGAGGAAATGAGGAGATTTATCTGTGAAAGTAGAAAAAAATATTTATTTTTCACATGAAGAAAGGCTACTTTTCCCTAATAGAATGTTGTTCTTAATATTTCTACCTTTGGTTAGCACTAATACGCAGAAGAAAACTGACTTTTCTTTGTGCTAGAAGACATCATTTCCTCTCTCACTCCCACAGTTCTCTCTTTCTCAGTAGCTCTATGATGACTTGTACCATAACCGCTAGAGCATTGTCCTACAGAGAGGGAGTACTCAACAATTACTACTAATGGCTGCTATAGCATGTTGCATATGGTTGATCATGAAAGTTATAAGTTGATATCAAGAGACAAAATAAGCACACCTCAGAGTATAATGTAAAAACATAATAAAAGGATATAAATATTTCTAAAACACTGACAATTTCATGGCCATTGAACTATGTATATGAAATACTGGTTAGATATCCTTTCTGTTTTCTTTTTTTAACTTCAATGGTGATAATGGTCTAGCACTTCAAAGAGCAAGGAAATAGTTTAGTTTCTCCAAAATACAATTGTTATGAAACCCATTTTCTATTTCTTTATAGCCATAGAAAAGTTACCTAAAAGAAATATTACACTAAAAAATGCCATGACAGTAGTCAAAACATACATGAATGGTATGACTATCAAACCAGTATTCTCTACAATTTCCTTTTAAATCTTAAATCCTATCAATGTTTTGCATTTACAAAGAATATAAACAGCCAAGACTAAGCCTAAGTGAATAAAACAAAAGCTCTTAGAGAGCCATACCATATAGCAACTGCTGTTTTTGTGTCCAATTCATAAGTTTCTATTTATTTGCTCATGAAGCCATGCTTTGCTATCTGTCATGGAAGAAGTAACATGAACAGTAGATGGGAAAACAGTTCTTTTACACTAGGAACTGAAAATGTTAAAGCCAACTTGAACTTTGGGTGAGGTCATATTGTTCTCTTCTTTCATAGACTTTATCACATGGAATCTATAATTCCATCTTTGCCTGATATATCTTTTATAATTCTCGGGCCCCATGCCAGACTTAATGAATCAAAACCAGAGGAAGAGCTAAGCCATTTGTGATTCGTCATACTCAACAGAGAATTGTGATGCATGCTAGCTAAGACAATCACTCATCAGGGGCACAAACCTGGGCTCCTCACATGGTGGTCCCTGTGCATCCTGTTTACAAAGGGTTACAGATGGTCCTACCAGAAAGATTACTGCACAGCACACAACAACAACAAATAAAATACTACTCCTGGAAAATGTAAGAAAAGTCTGGATTTATGCCTGCTGGTTTTTGCCTGACCCCATCAAATGCTTGTAGTAATTGTGTTTCTGGTAATATGATTTACACATAATTTTAAGTATCCAGGCTGAAAACTGAGCAATGTGTATCTAACATCATAACATAACTATGTATTAGTAAGCTGAGTTTTGTTTTGTTAACTTTCTATTTTTTAATGTTGATTAAACAGATATTGATTAAGATACAAAAAAAATATCCAAGTTTGGAATACAGTTAACTTATTACTTCATTTCATCCTGGATCAAAAACTTAGTGAGGTTTCTTTTTTATTTCCCCTTCTGTTGAACTCAGGTTTGTTATTATTCTTTGCTTTCCTAGACAATGGAAAAACACTAAATGCAACAAATTCTACTGAGAGTTGCCTTTGCATTTATATTTTGTTCTCAGTAATTAAATAAAAAATCCTGTAATATGCCTACAGTTAGTTGCACGTCTAAAGAATATTTGATCTGAAAATTCTAGAAATATTTCAGTATACTTTTCAAATAGAAGAGAAGGCTAGGAGTAACAACCAAAGGGACAGCAATAACCAAGTAAAAAACAATCAATATTCAGTGCTAATAAAAGACAAATGATGAAAGGACATAGAAAAATACAATTCTTAATCACAACTTACCACAAGGATAACTCAGTACTTGGATGTCATCAATGGCAATATAACCACTTCTCCCTCCTGAGACTTCTGCTTCAAATATTACCTGTCAGGATAAAATAGAAAACATTTACAACACTTATTTAAAAGGACTGTGAAAGGATAGCTACAATGCACTTAACAGTAAATTTGACTTCTGTTCTACTAAGAATTTAAAAATGTATTTCATAATATAGGGTAATTTTCTAAGCCATATACAAGTAAACAAAAAAGGAAGAATAGGTAAATTACTAAGTTTAAGAAGCTTAAAGTTTCTTTAAGCAACTATAATCAAGTATTGTTAGATTTTATGAATAGGTAATATAAAGGCAGAATGAAAGCAGATATAGTAAACCTGATGTCTCTAAAAGTATACTGTCTTCTATGGACTTTTTTTCATTTCTGTCATTTTTTAACATCTCTTGAGCATCTACTATGTTCTAAGCATTATGCTAACCTCTAAAGATACCAAATAAAGAAATAATCTGAGCTTTTAAGCAGCTGAATTTTCAATGATGTAGATAATCAGATAAAAAGATTACGGGTATTCCAGAACAATTTACAATTAAACAGACTAAGGCTGCATGTTCAGGAAAATCAATGAGAAGACATGAGGTGAAAGGTTGGCAGGGAAGGCCTTGAGTAATTTGGGAGAGAGGAAAGAAATATATCCTCTCAACAGCTCCATGTTAACAAATGACAACAACAACAACAAAAATGACAACAGCAAAAAACCTTGCAATGCTCAAACATAAGCTCCTGTTACAGGATTTTGTTGTTAGAGTCAAAAGAAAAACTTCATATGGACTTTTAAAAAAATAATGTGTGCTACAACTTTCCAAGGGAAAGTAGTTTTAGGATTCAGCATTTCAATGCTGTATTTGACTCCTTTATTCATGGAGATATAAAGATTATTTTTAAAGTACTTTGCAAAGCATTTTAGGAAATGTAACAGAAGTTGATGTTTAAAGTAAAAATATAATCAGATGGGTCTAACAGAAATATATTTGGCTATAAGGTGGAAGATGATTTGAAAGGAACAGACAGCCAATATGGTAGTAACAGTGGAAGTGCTTAAATGAGAACAAAAAGAAAAGATAAAAATTATGTTAATAGACAAGTTAGAACTTGTTGACTCATTTCTTGTGGCAAAATAGAATAAGTCAATGATTTACCGCTTAGGCTACTACATGAATGATACTGTCAGGACACTAGTCAGGACTAGTCATACAGAAAAAAGTGCAAATCTGAGGGAAAAGATAACTAGTAAATACATTTCAGACATTCCAAATTTGATATCCCTCTATACATACAAAGGAAAATGCTTAGAAGATAATTTAGACAGATCTTAGATCTTAAAGAGAAGAGATGGGTTTACAATAAAAGTATAGATCTAGAAGACAATCTGTCAGTGTGAAAGCTAATGTGATGGATAACAAGGCACAGGAAGAGAAATAAAGAGGAAAAAACTACTGGAAATGGAAGGCCAAGACTGAAAAGGCAGCTAACAGAAGTAAAGCCAACAAAGCATGACCGTAAGGTTTTCAGGAGGTCAGTGGTCTCAGAAAACCAATTAGAAAAGGCCGTGTGAGTTACAGGAACCATAACTGCAGATATCAGATATCTGTGTAAACACTACAATCTGATGAATACAAACTTTGAGAGTAGAGAGCGTCTCCAATATCACATGCTGTTTCCACCCACTTTTCTCTTCCCTTGGGAGTATCTGCCAAGTTTGGAACTGGGCTCTGGCTCCAACTCAGCATAGACTAGGGAGCTCTGATGGGAGAAAGTGACACAGTGAAGATTGCTGTGGTTGTGTGAAAACAGAGTAACAATTTACAAATTTGGGAGGCTAGATTAAAAAAAAAAAGATATAAACCATGGAAAATAGCACCAAATATAGGAGAGAGGTGAAAAGCAAAGAAAAATTTTAAAGTATCCATCAGAGTTCATTGTTAGTAGCTCCTTGGTACCCCTTTCCAGGAGAATTTTAGTCTACTGGAGGAACACCTTGATGACATTGATAACAAACATTTATTGGGCACTTACTGTATAAAAGAGACTGCCTCAACTAGCATGTACATTCATACTTGCTTCTATGTTGTTGTTATTAAGTGCCGTCGAGTTGGTGTCCCACTCACAGCAACCCTATGTACAACAGGTGAAACACTATTGTTAATGTTTCTCTGCTATTCATAGGGTTTTCAGTGGCAGATTGATTTTTGGGAGTGGGTTGCCAGGCCCTTCTCCCTATCTTCTCTCTATATCCATATACAAATAAACACATGCAATCCTCCTATAATCTATGGTAGGTAGGTATTATTTTCACCTCCATTTTAAAGAAGAGTTTAGTGACTTGATCAAGGCCTAACAGCTAACAGGTTGTGAACCAAGTATGGGGGCCTGCTTCCAGGTTGCTTTCATCTGGTTCCTAAACTGTCTCTCAAATAAAGCAGACAAGGTGAGAAGATTTTATTTAAATAGAATTTAGTCCTAAATTTCCCTTAAAAGTCTAAAATTTTAAATAAGGTATAAAAAAATTAATGTCATTTCAAATAGCACACCAATTAGATGTTATACTGATTAAACAGTAGTTTCATGAGCATTAAGCCCTTCCCATTCTCATACCATGCTCCTACAGAGACCCAAAAGTCAATAACAATGGGACAAACCAGCTGGGATTTATGGTTCTTTCCTCCATCCACTCCCATCATAAACTTTCTCCTGTGTTACTTTTCTACTTCACAGTTGCCCTTTGTGCCTATTGATTTACAGCAGTAACTTGAAGCTGGGAAGGAAAATGTGGTCTCATAGGGAAGAAAAATGCTCCATGATAGAATGATGGCTAATCTATGAATACAGACATGGGGGGAGGGGGATGCAAACTCATGCACATGTGATTTGCATTTCAAGTAAATTTGCTAGGGATGAACACAACTGCCACGTCATTTACTAAATATTGAAATAACAGATAAGAAATAGAGAACAGAATCCAAAACTTTAAATAATGCATAACTTAGGAAACTTTTGTGGGAATGGAAACGCTAAGCTTTCTGGATAACAAATTTTTTTTTTTTTTAACATTACTTGGAGGTTGAACCCAGAGCCTCACATATTTGCTGTGAGTTTTCTACAACTGGGCTGTACCCCCAGACCATATTTCCTTTTTTTTTTAATCTTGAGATGGGGCCTCACTAACTTATACAGGCTGCCTCTGGCCTCAAACCTATAATTCTCCTCCCACCGTCTGGCCTGTTAACAAATTCTTAAGTAAATTACATGAATTTGAGATTTGGGACTTAAAGGGCCAAATCTCACCTGTAAAATGTGTATATAATACAGCTTTCAATATAAAGTTATACAAAGATTAAGTAGTAACATATGCAAAAATGGTATGTAAACCAAAAGGTATGATTATCAACATTGTTTATATGTGAGGGCTGTTAAGTGAACCCTAGGAAAAGAAGTTTTATTTGTCTGAACAGTGCATCAGAGTAAGAAAAGGTGTAGATGGAAAAAGAAAATCAATTTTGAAAAAAAAATTACATGCTCATGAATACACCACACATCTGTATAACAAGTAATAATGGTAAGTTATTTCAGTTTGTTGTTGTCAGCACTGATTAAATTATTTTAACTTCTTGGCTTACCTTAGTGTTACTTTCTAGAGTTGTTTAACTTCTTTTGCTTCATATAAATGATAAGTTTAAACAAGATTATGATACTCCTGAGAAAAACTTCTTATTTGTTCATTTAAATTGAGGTTTATTCAGATCAATAAAGTTAGGCCTTGATTCAAAAGGAGGCAAAATGATTGGTTCTTTATTAAAGAAGAGAAAAAAAGTTCTCTTTTTAGTGACCTCATTTTCTCTGCTAAATGTTGTCTTTGCCTCATTAACAAGAACTAGAGGAAATTTCTAAGATCAGATGCTTTTTAGTACTAGAGATGTAATCAGCTTTATCACTTTAACAGAGCCCTCACCTTGTAAAGCTCTTCTGTCCAGTCAGGAGAAACAAATCTGAACAGCTTAATTATGCAGTGCTTGCTTTGGCTAATGCTCAGGTCAGATCTAATGCTTGGTGTCAAGTGGTCAACCAAGGCTTCCCTGGAGAAGAGAACAATGGGAACCACACCAGATGTCATCCTTAACCCATCCAGGAGGCCAGCCTGGGAACAGGATGAATGGGCTCTGCTTTTCATGCTGTTTTTACTCCACTCCATTATCTGAAATACTGAAGGTGATGATTCTAATCAAATTTTTGCTACTCCAGCAACATTCCTGGATTATTAACTAAATAAATGAAGTAAAGTCAAATTAAAGTGGAAGATAAAAAAGGGGGCCTAAAGAACAAGGACAGTTTTATCCTCTGCCAAACTGAATTAATGCAGAGGAGGGATTGTCTCTCATCATGAAAAGCTGAGCTTGATGTTGTGGAGTCTGGGTCTAGTTGTGTTAGTCTGCTGTCAAATGTTACCCTAGTAGTTAATTAAATAAATGATGCTATGGCATCATTTGGATAATTCTTCCCTTACATATATCTCAGGTTTGCTGTGAAGACTGAATGGTATATGTGAAATGATAAAATGGCACATGAATTATAAGATATTATGGAGAGTAGAGTAATCTGAAATAGTTTACCCTTAATTTTCTTTCAGTATATCGTACTGCTAGTGGTCTAAGCTCCAAAGTCAAATATATATTCAGTTCACACGCTTTAGCTATAACTTCAAGTAAAAATTTATGTAAAGTTACTTGTATTATCTTAACTTACATAAAATTTAAACTTCTTTTACTTCTTCTGTAACAGAAACTATTAATAACTACCTCAGAGCTTTATGAAGGATTAAATGAGATAATGCACATGAAACATTTAGCATAGCTCCCAGACACAGTGAGTACTAGACATCAAGTGGCACCACTGACATTATGGGAAAAAATTATGCCTTCTCCCTCTAATCAAAACCTTAAGTTCCCATCCTCAATTTGGAATAAACAAAATAAACTAGTATTTCACTCCCATAAACCTTCTTAAATCTGTGTTTTTGTGACTTGAATTTTAAAACATTAAATATTTGCTAATGTAAATTTCAAGATAAATTACACATTTGCCTTCAAAAACTAAATGTGCCAAGATCAAAACCTATTACTAATGTTGTTGTTGTTGTTGTTGTTGTTAGGTGCTGTCAAGTTGGTATCTGACTCATACCGATGCTACGTACAACAGGTGAAACACTATTGTCAGTGCTTCTCTGCTGTTCATAGGGTTTTCAATGGCAGATTGATTTTTGAGAGTGGGTTGCCAGGTCCGCCTCCCATAGTGCTAATAGTCATTTAGAAATAGCCCAAATTTCAATAATGAATGAAACAGTCATCTATAACACACACAGAGATGACTAAGGCTTCAGATCCAACCATATAAGTACTAAGAAGCACAAACATCTGCATCTCTCATTACAGTGTGAGACCTGAAAGGCTTATCATATATATATATATATATATATCTTTCCCCATACTTTCTAAGTCTGATAAGATTCAGAAAGATGAGCATACTAATAGGACAGAAGGGATTGAAAAAAATGCGTAAAAGGAAAGTGGAGGTGCCTTGTGTAACAAAAGCTAATAAAAGAATACTGGAAGGGGAAAAGCTATTAGGACCAAATGCTGGTCAAGCACTAGGTAAAATGGAGATTGAAAGTGCCCCTGATTTGTGCCACTGACATCAGAAGTACCCAAAGGAAGAGTTACATGTATGAAGTAACAGAATGGAATCATATTGGGCAAGGGTAATGAAAGCAGAAGAGTAGAGGCAAAGTGGTTCAAAATCCCTACACAAAGCTGCTAAACTGATAGAGAGGAAATTTAACTAAGAATATGAGGCAATATCAAGAGATGTTTTTAAATTTTATCATTATTTTTAAGAAAAACACAAAAATGTTTGGAAATTGATGAAGATGATTCAAGTTGATAGGGAATATCTGAGTGTGCATGAGAGAGAAATGATAATAGTCAGTGTGAGAAAAGACAAGATGCAAATCACTAGCCCTAAGAGCGTTATTACCTTTTATTGAATATGAGGAAAGGGGATGCATAAGATATAATTTGTAGGATTGGTAGATAAAGGAGTTTCTATAATACAGCCTTAATTTTCTTGGTTATGAAAAATGGACTGGTGAAAAGAAGGAATGGTTAAAATCTGGCGAGAATCACATGGAGTGGAACACCGAAGAGCATGAGAAAGAAAAGTGAACAGAACAATGTAGCAAGTAGAATTTCCACTTGTATTGTGGGCCCAACTGAAGTTGATGACTAGGAATTTATATTGAAGAAAATCTGTCACATGGTGTGATTTTTTTTCTTAGAACCATTTGCTTGGATTTAAGCCTAGAAAACAGTAGATAGAAGGAAAGTAAGCAAAGAATTTATAGAAATGGCAAATATGCACTGCACTGCAGTCTCTGAGGTCCTGAATTCAATTCCCAGCACCACAAAAATGGGAGAAGGGCCTGGCAATCCATTCCCAAGGCAATCCTGAAACAGTCAGCCATCGAAAACCCTATGAGGGTCACTACGAATCGGATACCATCTCGACGGCACCTAACAACAATAATAATAATGAAATCCAATTTTGATATGATAAGCAAGTTGATGAATTGGCAAAAGACAGATGTCAAGATGGGCTGGAGCTCCCTGTGATGCTGATGGAGGATATAATTAAAATGAATACAGTAGAAGGAGAGGGGTTTGTGGGTAGGAAATGAGAAGCATACATGTAAACTATGGATAGTTGTGAGACATTAGAACATCCATTTAACCAAAGCAATAGGTTATTGAGGTAAAATAAGGAAGGTGAACTTTAGAGGTAGGGAAGAATCAACTCTAAATGAAGCAGGAAATAATGTTTTATATAATGAGTAGAAAATTACTTAGGGATCCACTGAAAGGTAATAATGGGTCCATTGGAAGGTAATAATGAGGATAATGAGAATGTTGAAAGGAAAGAAATTCAAGGCAGCATAGATGTTTCCTACCTATTGGCCTGGGCCTAAGTTACATGGGAATTAATACAGAGAAATTGTCTGCAGGCTAGAACACAGAGAGAGCATGATTGTAATTACAAAGTTGCTTTAAAAATAAAATTTTCGTGGTTCTTTTTCCTCATGCGTTCATGTTTTTGAGGGCAATGGCTTGTCATGTTCCTGTTATCATTACTGAATCACAAAAATCCTGATGAAACTCAGGGCCAGAAAGAATTATAATATGTAACAGAAAATAACTATGTAGTATTAGCAGATTCTAGTTAATAGCATTGCCTCTAAGGGGAAAATGGGATTAGATATTTAGCTCATTTTTACCTCAGTCATAAAATTTTGTTGACATAATAAAATGACACTCCCTTGAGAAAGGTCTAAATAATTCTACCAAGCTAACTTAAATATCATGAAAATATAATTGCCTCCCCTGAATAGTTAAATAACACTGTAAGGCATAAATTTCTACTGATAGGCCCCAGAAGATCATCTACAGCATATCTATATGAAAACTTAAAATTCTAGAATCTAATTTCTTTTCACATGTGAATGTTCTATTTCCATTCGTACATAAAGATGAAGATACACAAACCAGACAGGTGATACCAAAAGTGCAAAACTACAACCAGCAGCCACTATCAAGCACTGTAGCTCCTGCAGAGGAGCTGTCAACTTGGAATTCTACCTTATCAACTATGGGTTAGCTAGAAGTGTTAGAAGAAAAGAGCTTCTCCATGTCAGATCCCTGCATGCCAGTCCAGTTTGCCTCCTGACTCATGTAATGGTTTCCTCCTAAGAGTTTAAAGTATAAAAAATGTCTTTAATAAGGGCCTTGGGGCCCTCCAAAACTAATAAATTTTTAATGACTCTTGTCTGTTGGTTATTTACTTGTTTGTTTAGTTTCTGAAGAGACATATACTTGATATAACAAAGGGACATAGGCAAAATATGTAAACAAGGAAAATACGGGCATATTCTTTGGATTTAAAGCTGCTTGTTGGAGTAATTATGAGGTTCTAATTATATGCCGGGCTGGGATTTAGCTCAGTTGGTAGAGCGCTTCACTGCAGTCTCTGAGGTCCTGAGTTCAATTCCCAGCACCGCAAAAGTGGGAGAAGGACCTGGCAATCCACTCCCAAGGCAATCCCGAAACAGTCAGCCATTGAAAACCCTATGAGGGTCGCTATGAGTCGGATACTGACTTGACAGCACCTAACAGCAACAACAACAATTATATGCCAACTAAATATAGGAGGCAGTTAAGGCTTACTATCAAGCCCAAATCTACTCTTCATCTGAATCCTTTCATATTTCTGATTTTAGCTACCCTTAGCACCTCTGTGACTTATAAATGAATAAGAATTCAAAGCAGTTATTTTCCTTAAGATGTCCTTTTCTTTAAAAGGATCAGTCCTATCAAAACTTCACAAGACTTCATAGTTTGCAGAGAGTACTTAGGAGTTCAGAAATAGTACACTCTCTTACCTCAATATATGTGGGCTTTTTTCATAGTTAAAGAATTTGTCACTCAACAGCAGCTACTATGGGATTTAGATATTATTTCTCTTTCATTAATATACAAGTACAACAAAGTCCCACCTACCTACCTACCTATCCATTTTAAAATAGGGACTCACGTTGATTTTAGACTTCAAATACTATGTACAGCAATCACAACATCCATCTAACTACAACCCTTTTTGGAATGATGCCATGTTTTGTCTGATAAACAACAATACATCAACCAAAACACATGCTAGTGTTCAGAAAACAGTAAAGAGGCATGATGATAGATCTAAAGGAGATTAAAACCTAAGAGATTTCATCCCAATGTAGACTGAATAAAAGAAAAGCCCAAAGAAGATTTTCAGAATGCTCCATACTTGAATATGGAAGCATAATACACGTCTATGCTTCTAATTAGCCCAGGGAGTTGGCTACCCCTAACATGATCACCAAAAACATCTAGCAGATCTAAATGAAGGAACCAACAATAATCATTTTATACCTTATACTGGAATGTTTTAAGTTCACCATAACAAACAATTGATTATGTAAATTTAGCCTTTATTCCTGAAATCTTGCACTTGCAAAAATTATCAGTCATCTTACTAAAAGATATTGATGCAAGTTAATATGGATCAAAAACATAGGACTTCTTAATCATAATATGATGGAGTGATATAATTTTTGATCTCTGAAAACAAATAAATCTAAAACCTAAAGAATGAATAATATTCTCAATATAAACCCAAGAAGTTTTTGAGGTCTTTGTATATTCTCTGTATCATTAAGATGCCTTGGAGAAAAAGGTACATCCTGCTTTCTCTTAAAGGTTTTGATGTAAGACCCTTAAGATAACAGAGACATACAGGTGCACAATCACATCACAGACAAGTGCTCACCAGCATTAGGCAAGGGAGCCTCAACACTAAGTCACAAACATCTACAAAATCCTGGTTCTAACCACACAGGATCATCATAAAGATGGAAAGAAATTATATGCCATTTACAAGGTGTTAGTTTCTTCTCCCCCTTCCTGTCCCTTTCCAGGAGGGACTGATTCATTATAGGCAGTGTCTGAAGTCCCAGCAGGTAAGAAACAAAAACTCTGTTCCAGATACAGTGATACTGGAGACCATGAGAAAATATTTTTTAGCTTTTCAGCATTACAAAAATCTCAGTACCACAAATTCATTATCTTTTGCATTCCTCATTTTTCATGCATCTACCATGAAACTACCCTTAGCCTACATCCCATTTCAATTCAAGGCATAAGTATGGGGAGGCTGACTGAGACTAGAGCCACAGAAGTTATGACACCTCTCTGATCTCTTTAGAGGCTTTTCCAATTCCAATATAGGCAAGCAGACAGGCAGGGAACAAAAAGTACTCCAAATGCCTTTAAAACATGAGTTTAGAAGTAAAACTCAAATAAAATCCACTATCCATGGCACAGCCTAATTTATGATAGAGTTGAGTTTTGCAAAAGAGAGAAAAAATCAAAAAGGCAATTAGAAGAAGAAATCAAAACAAAAGTTTACTGGAACAATCCAAGATCTAAAAATGCCTCTAAATACATCTTTTATCCTATGAATCTATCCTTAGATACATAAGCAAGTAACTTACACCATAAGAGATTTTGTATAAAAATGAAAGTGGGGAAGCAAAGGGTACCAGAGAATTCATCAGCAAAATGTCATTTCTATATCTTTACTACCATAGCTCCACCATCTGGGTTATATTTTATAGTTACTTGTCTGAGCCAAAAATAAAAGATGACTGGTTAAGGTTTCTATTTCTATCAACATGACACTGAATTACAGTACTATTTTTCCTCGCTTCCAGAGATGTGCCATTTGTCTTCCTACAATCCACAAGCAGAACGTTTTAAATTTTAGCACCAACAGTCCAATCTTACACCTAGCAGAAGTAGATCACTTCATTTGCACAACTGTATCTGAAAAAATGCTTTCATCCTAACACAGTAAGGCTGCTTCATGCCAAATTTAAGAGACTCTCAAGAGCCTTAATTTAGAATCACACAATGCAATTAAGAAACTTAAAATTAGTAGCCCAACCTGTATTTACCATCATAGTAAATATCTGTTTACATATGAAATCCATGGACAATATTCACTCATAAAAAAAAACTAAGCTTTCCATAAACTAGGTGGTAAATTGCAACCAGGTAAAACAAATTAATTGGCCTACATCCAGGCAAAGTTCAACCAGATGCTAACCTTCCGCTATCACATCCCAAATTCAAATAGATTATTGAACAATCAGTAACACATTGCATTAAATATGTAAGTCTATCCACATGGGATTAACTATAGAAATTCATTATTTTCTAAATAATGAAAAAAGTTAACAATTGTTCCATCAAAACTGCTTACAGAAAAGAACACTACGTACAATAAGAATTAAGTAATTTTTGTTGCTTGTCCTTTCTTGAGACAGAATCTCATTGTATAGCCCAACCTGGACTGGAACTTACTATGTAGACCAGGCAGGTCTCCGGCTCACATTTGTCCTCCTGCCTCAGCCTCCCTAGTGCTGGGATTATAGGCATGTGCCCCCACACCCAGCCAGAATTAAGTAATTTCAAAAGTAGTGTGGTCTTTCCTTCAGTAGAATTAGGTTAAGTTTAGGGAGGAGAGAGACTTTTACACAAAGTTCATATAGTAAGTAGTTTATGTACTCAGTTGAATTTAGGGATAGAGAGATTATAAACTTTTTTTGATGTGTTATTTTACAAGTTAAATAATCAAGTAGAATGATATATTTGGCTATAAACATTAAATAATATAAATCTAAATATGTTTTGCTATAAGCACTTTGAGCCTATTCAAAATTTAAAACTATTTGTAAGAAGTAAAAACATTACACTTTACAGAGATTCCACAAACGAGAAAATAGTAAGATACTTCAGAAGTTATCCCAGTATTACAACACTGAAGACATTCTAGCCCAACTAAAAAAAATCGGTGCATATGCACAAAGGTACACATACACATTTGCCATGGCATTTTAAAAAATCCACTTAAGATAAACTAAAAGTATACAATTAATTTACTTCTTTGCAGAATACCAATTCAAATATTTAGTGATATAATATTCATGTGTCATAAATCACAGCAAAAGGTAGAATCTTTAAGACTTTAAGAATCTTTTTCTTATTTCTGTTTATTTTTTTAAATTGTTTTGTTTGTTTCCTCAGTCTGTGGTGCTGAACCCAGGGTCTGTCATATGCTTTGCAAAAGATCTACCACTGAGTTGCATCCCCAGCCCCAGTTTTATTTTTCACCGAGACCAGGTCTCCCTAAATTCCAGGTGGCCACCAGCCTAGGATTTGTGATCTCCCTGGCTCCAAAGTCACTGGGATCACAGGTTTGTGCCACCATGCCCAACTGACTTTAAGAATCTTCCCTGTTATAAGTTTTAAAGCATAGGTCATGGGGGTGCACGCCTATAATCCTAGAGATTCCAGAAGCAGAGGCAGGAGGATCATGAGTTCAAGGCCAGAGGCAGCCTGTGTAACTTACAAAGATCTTGTCTCAAGATAAAAAATAAAAAAGGTCCTGGGGTACAGGTCAGAGGTAGAGCACTTGCAAAGCATGAGTGAGGCCGTAGGCTCAGCCCCCCAGTATTGTGAAAATTAATTAATTAGATTAAATAATAAAAATATTAAGGTGAAAAATGTTATCTGAAATATTTAGAGATGTGGGTGGATGCAGTGGTGCACACCTGTAATGCCAGTGACTCAGGAGGCAGAGGCAGTAGGATTGCAGGTTTGTAAGTGGTCAGATCAGGACAGTGGTCAGACTGGGACAGATGCTTACAGATACTCTATGGATGTGAAAGCTTTTCACAGTATACAAATGAAAGAAACCAAAAGATTACCTACCACTATCCCACTAATTATCAAGCACATACATTTCTGCCTGTATATATATATATATATATATATATATATATATATATATATATGCCCAGTGAGACAGTCATCAAAATGAGTGATCACCTCTGCAAAGAAAGGAGAGTGAAGTTATGGGTTACTATCATTTTCAGTATATCTGTACAATGACTGCATTATTTATAACAAGTTTGCATTGGTTTAGTAAACAATGGATGGGTGTAAAAGTTTGAATGGTCTTTCCTTTAAAATAAAATTAGTCCTTTCAACAAAATCATTAATAGAAGTTAAGAACAATTAGAAGTATGTTTTTACAAAAATGATTCCATGTGCTTTCAATTTCATTCATTTATGTGACAGTCAGAAATCCTTAGGAAAAGACCATAAAAATTCAAACTATATTAACTGTTCTAGCAATTCAACCAAAGTTTTCTTTCCATTTAACCAAAATTAAAAGAAAGTAAAAAAGAAAAAAAGTAAAAGATGTGATTTGCTTCTGCAGTATGTAAGGACTGGTTCATACAATCTCTTTTTTGGGGGGGCAGGGGGCGGGGAGTACTAAGGGGTTGAACCCAGGACTTCGCAAATGCTAGGCAAGTGTTCTAACCCTCAGCTGCAAGCCTAACTCGCTTTTTTATTTTTATTTTTTTGTTTTGAGGCATGGTCTCACTAAGTTTTCAGGCTACCTCTGGTCTCAAATTCATGATCCTATTGCCTTGGCCTGCAGAGTTCCTGGGATTACACACAGCTTACATTCTCTTTCATTCTCTACTCCATAACATACATATAAAGCAAATGGACAACATGGATGTAATTATATTTTTTAAAGGGCTTAAAGTATATAAACCCAACCAATGGCAGTTACCTGGAAGGCTGGTCTGTGTGGAAGTAATACACTGATTTGAAGCAGGATTTCCAGTGCTTACTTTATTGATGTCCATGTTTGAATTTTTATAAAAATGTATCAATATATCACTAGTATAATTCAGAAAATATTTTTAGGCCTATAGAGTACATTAGTATTCTCTGGACTGTATTTTGATGATATAACTTCCTCAAAATATTTTTTAATTCCATTTTTCATTTTGCAAAAAAGAGGTTGGATGTTATACTAAGTGTCACAGAACAGGCTTACAGCAGAGGAGTGACATAATCTGAACTCTGATCTCAAAGAAGCTTATTCTGAAGACTGTAAAGAGAAGTGGTTAACAGGAGAGCAAAAGCCAGAGAAGCAGAGACAATATTAAGGAGAACTCTGCAGCTGTTCAAGGAAGGAAGATGGCATTAACTATGAGGATGGCTGAGGAAATGGAGAAAATAGGCTTATCTCTGCTAGGCCTGGTATCTAGCATACCAAGTAGCATACAGTGTACCTTCCATAAATATGTCTTCAAGTACAAAGAAGGGAGAGGTGGGGAAGCCAGCCAGTTGGAAGGCTGAGTTGGACTAAACTGCTTTTCTAATTTAGTTGGGAAGGTGGAGCATTTCTCTTAGAGACACTTGTATGATATCCATTTCTGAAAACAATTTCCTAACCCCTTAAGATATTAAAGATTTATATAACCACTATTACAACAAATTTGAAGCAACTGATGTGAAAATTATTTCAAAACATACTACTTTCTCAGTTCGATTCCAATACTAAAGCATTCTGTTTGAAATGTTGAAAGGCATTGCAGGGAAAAAGAAAAAAAAAGTCAAACTAAGTTACTCTAAAGATCCTTAAGAAATACTGCTTTAACAGTTTAACATTTAATGGTATAGCTCCCTAAAATCGGAAAAATAAAAATTTTGACGTAAATTGCTAAACTAATTTGCATTCCCTTGGCTTTTCCATCTCTCTTTTTAGTTATAGGCTCATGTCTCTACTTAATATTTTATTCTGAGCCTGGATAGCAATAACTTCTTTTTTATCTCTCTTGATCCGTCATTCTGTCAAGCCTCTGAATTTAATTTTCTATTTCACCTGCTGAAATATAAATTTCATCTTGCCTCTTTTTTCTATATCAAACTCAATGCTTAAAACACAAATTTCAAAAAAACAAAACAAAACAAACAACTGTAATTTCTATTCAAACCTGTTAGACAACTGATTTTTTTATCTCTTGGCTTACAGCATTAAAGATATAAAATCAATATTCATACAGGTTTTCCAATAGATTAGATGGATTTGAACTTTGAGGGTAATGATTTTAAAATGGGAAAATGTTAAAAATAATAATTAATTTTCCAAGCTAGCCCTTAAAGATATATTAGTTCATAATGTAAGTAAAATATTATGTGTTTATACATATAGGTTTATTTTTATTCTACTTTCTTCACAAAATACATTGTTACCAACTATAAATTAGTATGATGTTTAAAACTGAGTAAAATCCAGCCAAGCGTGTTTAGTTTTTAAAGGGCAGGCACTATATGAGCAGAGCTTCTCAACCCACAGCACAACTGTCCACTATTTGGATAGAACTGTCTGCCACAATGGAAATGTTCTGTATCCATCCTACATGGTAGCCACTGGCCAGCAACATGTAGGAATGAACATTTGAAATGTGGTAGTTTGACAGAAGAAATGGATTTTTTTCTTTGTAGTACTGGGAATTGAACCCAGGGCCTCACACTTGCATGCTTTGCAAGTGCTGTTCCACTGAGCTGTACCCCCAGCCCTTTTTTTTTTTTTTCTTTTCTTTTTTTTTTTAACTTTTTGAGACCGGGTCCTGATAAACTATGCAGACTGCCTCTGGTCTTGAACTTACAGTCCTCCTGCCTCTGCTTCCTGAGTCTCTGGAATTACAGGCATGTGCCACCTCTCCCAGCAGGGAAGGATTTTTTCTTTTAATTCAATTTAAATAATCATATCTAGTTGGTGGCTCTCTCACTGAAATAAAGATCTCTGAAATAGGAATTTCATTAAATTTGCAAAATAGCATTTAGGAGGCATATTAATGAAAGTGACATCAAAGGTAAAAAGAAGCATCTGATAAGTATACCACTGCAAATTTCCATATAAGGCTAACGTAAGTCAAGAATGTATATTATATTCTTAAGGGCACTTTGAAGTGGGGCCCTTACATGGTGGACTAATTATTTCATGGCATCAATAAGCAAGAGTGACATGACTAAGCCTGGAATCTAATACCCAGAGTTACTCAGCCTAAGAAAATTCTCTCCACGTGTGCAAATGACGGAGCTGATCAAGTGTGTTTTATGTGGATCAAGCAATGCTATATGGCTTGCTATTACAGTCAAATATTATTTTCCAGGTTTAGATTTCATCCAAATTTTATGGATGACAAATTAAACAATATGGTGAAAATTATACTGCAACTCAAAATTGTTGATACACCAATTTTATGTCTAGTTCCAACATGTTTTCTTCCTAGATTCAAATAGTGAGACAAACTCAAGATTAGATTTATGAATCCAAATAAGTTCATGGCAGGGAAAATGTCTAATAAGTTATGTTACTATAGTTAAAAGGGAATACCATAGTTGTATTAATATCAGATTTACGGTCTTAATTAAAAAATACTAACATTGACTATCAATACCTGTATCTTATAATACATGTGTGACCTTCTGTTTTTATTCCCAAAATGAGAACTTTTGAAGAGTATTAAACTCTGCACATACTAAAAGAGAACATTGACTTCCTAAAGAAAAAAATTAGAATGTTTATTGACTTAAATAGTTTTTTTTTTTTAACAAGGTCTCCCTTTGTAGCCCAGGCTGGCCTCAAACTCAAAATCATACAGCCTCAGTCTCCCAAGCACTGGGATTACAAGCATGCACCATCATGTCCAGCTTAAATTATCCTCAATAAAGGTAAGTCATAAACTAGATCCAATTACAGAGTTATAGAGGGGGTGGGACTGAGGAGGAAGGAGAGAAAGAATGACAAACAGTTTCCCAAGAACCAACTAAACTCTCAGTTGTTTGGGAAAGTCAGTTTAAGACTTGAGATTTAGCCCATACGGATGTCTGCTTTTTTTTCTTTAATGATGTCACTGTGAAACATTAACATTTAAATCTACTTTAAGAAATAAATCATAAAAATGAAATATTGTCTTTTCAAAATAAGAAATTTTTACTTCTTTTCAAGAACTTGGAGCTGAGATCTAAAGCCGGGGGCGGGGGAGGGGGGTAACTAAGTACTTCATTTCTAGATAAAACCTGATCTGGCCAATCTGCCCTCAGCACTTGCTTAAAAGTGGCAGGCTCATCCTTACAGCAGCCCTCCACCTCCAGACACCCAGGTGATCTGAGCAGAGCCAAGAGAAGCAGGGAGAGAAGAGCAGTTTGGACAGTGATAGGCTTCCTTGCCTCCTTTAGGTAAGAGGCAACAGGTAACAGGTAACAGGTTGCTAACCTACAGGAACCTTCCAGGGGACAAAGAGAAAGAAGGCTGTAAAAGAAAGACACCCCAAGACAAGGACACTGATCAGAGGGGGAAGGAGGAAACTTGATAGCAGACAAATTCTTGATGAGACCATTCTTGGGAGAACTTGGTAAAAAGCTTCTGAGAATAAAGAGGAAGCTCCTTTCTCATTGAGGACGTTGTTCATATAGGGACACTTACAATTGCAGCATGTAGCAGTAGGACCAGAAGAGACCAGAATGCTTCGAGCCTAGGGGTCTGCTGGTAACTGTTCATCAAATGGCTGGAAATAGGAGGGACAACAGACCAGGGTTTCTGGCACATGTTTATTTCAGTGGTAGCAATACAGCCACCATGGCCAATTTCAAGCTAGCAGTACAAAGGTACTAATGTGCTCTATGGAAAGATGTGCAAAAGCACTCAGCTATACAGTATTTCCCAGCATAAAAACAGAACAGATACAAAGCAACATCAGGCCTATTGATAAGAGTAAAAGCTGGGCACCGTGGTGCATGCCTGTAATCTCAGCTGCTTGGGAGGCAGTGGCATGGGGATTGCAAGTTTAAGACCAGAGGCAGTCTGCGAAATTTAGGGAGCCCCTGTGTTAAAAACTAGAAAAGGGGGGGGCCTGGGGGTGCAGCTCAGTGGTATAGTACTTGCAAAGCATGCAAGTGTGAGGCCCTGGATTCAACCCCTAGAACCACACACACGCACACACACACACACACACACACACACACACACACACACACACGAAAAGAAAAAGAAAAAAGGAAGAAAGAAAGGAAAAAGAAAAGAAAAGATAGTAAAATGCAACAATGTAACTGGAAAGTAATTTTTGTTTTTAATATAATCTACTTGGTTATTCTCTTAGCATTGGCTGTGTTAACAGCAAGATCAAAACTGTCTCAAAAGTTACCAATCAGCTCTTATGAGCCATTTCAAGCCAGGTAAGTGGATAAAAGCTCCCTGCTTTCCTGAGTATACAAGGAGGTTCACCTGTCTCCATACAAAAGATAACCTTGTACAAGTAATACTGTAGCTTTCTGCCTGCCTAGGCAGCATCTAATTGAAACTTCGGTTAAAAAGCCTAAACAGTGGATCACCCTGGTCCAGAAGGAACACAGTTGACTCTTTCCACGAGGATTCTGAGGATAGCAGGTGCTGGGAGGAAGCAGAATACCATGCCAACTAAATTTTCACATCAGCAAAGAGAAAACACCACACCATTGGTGGGGCTTTGCAGCAAAGCTATAGAGCCGTAAAAAAATTTCTTCTTTTACAGAGTAAGATCAGTGGGTCAGCCCCACATCTGAGGCATATTCAGTGAATGAAGAAGATACCTGCCTGCTTCTTGTCTGTTTCTAAAGCCAACCCTGGGTAGGAGAAGACAAGAGAAACAGCTGAGTTCTGTCCTTCAAAAGCTAAGCTACAAGTCTCTGTGACAAGGTAGAGGGAATGTAAAAGAAGAGGATTCAGACTTAAATTGAACAGAACTAAATTTTAATTACCAAAAGTGACCAAAAACCATCAAATGTTGCCAATATGTTATTAAGAATCAGGGAAGAACAATTGGAGATAGCATAATTGAAAACAATTAGTAATAGTAAAGAAATAGGTTATATCTTTCCTGAGCTAAAACTTCTAGACAAACTTGTAAAATATATGTTGAAAGTGCCGTCACTTAGGACATTGTGCTAACTACACCACCACTGACAAGAAAATTTAAAATAAACAAAGATTTTTAAAAACAAAAGCACCTTGCTATTTTAAATACTGATATTGATACTATGCAAATGATGATATATACATAGTTCTGTTATTGACATGTGGGCATTTATATCATACACTAAGAGCCATAAAGTACTCTAAATAAGCAAGTCATCATTAAGAATAGTAGCATAATAGCTTCTTTGGATGGGCCTTTATAACTTACAAGGTATTTTAAGATATTTTAATATACATTATTTCATTTGGTCTCAAGAAAAGACTTGCTAAGTAGGTAGAACAAATACTAATATGCGCCTCTTGTGGATACTAAAAGTGAAGCTGACAGAAATTGACATGTTCACTTAAAGCCAAAGTTTGGATATGCTCAAAGGCCTACACTGTCCATTACCCAGACCTCCTTGTGTACTCTATGTATCAGTCATTTACCACAAACTTCATGATTAGGACGGATTTGACTACTCTAAATGTTATAGCTAATATGCTGCAGCTAATATGCACACAGGGCTGGGATTTAGCTCAAGTGGCAGAGCACTGCTTTGTAGTCTCTGAGGTCCCAAGTTCGCTTCTCAGCACCTCAAAAATGGGAGAAAGAGGTGGCAATACACTCCTGTGGCAATCTGGAAACAATCAGCCATTAAAAATCCTATAAGGATTGCTATGAGTCAGAGATGACTCAATGGCACCTAACAACAACAACAACAACAAATATGCACACAGGGGCTGGGGCTTAGCTCAGTTGGTAGAGTGCTGCTCCACACTTCCTGAGGACTCAGGTTTGATCTCCAGCACCTCAAAAATGGGAGAAGGATGTGGCAGTCCACTCCTGAAGCAAAGAAAGAATCCCAAAACAATCAGCCATTTAAAACCCTAGGACAGTCGCTATGGGTCGGACTTGACTCCACAGCACCTAACAACACAACATTCTGCTAAGCAGAGTAATTAATTTTTGTAACTTAGACTCAATTTTCAATTTTCAGGAAACTCATTATAAATATAAGCAACTCATTTTTGTTATTTACTTATTAGCAAATACATGGGTAATAGTGACCATGTACTAGAAACTATCCCAATTGCTTTAACATATTAATTCATTTGAGCTTCATGACAACTCCATGTGGTCAGGGCTATCATTACTGATAAAGACATGGACGCAAGAATAAGTTAACTTTCTTTCCCAAAGTCACACAGGAAGTGAGTGCTTGTAGCAGTATTTAAACCTAGATAAAAATTGGGCACCACAGTCCATTTTTACCCCCCATAGTATTAGGTCGCTGAACCCAGGGTTTCATACATGCTAGGCAAGCATTACACAACTAAGCTGCACCCTCTAGCCCTAGTTCTCATTTTTAAAATTGAAACAGGGTCTTGTGAAGTTGTATAGGCTGCCCCTGGCCCCAAACTTGCAGTTCTCCTAACTCAGCCTCCCATGTGGCTGGGATTACAGCCAGGTGCCAAGGTTTCAGGCTCAGGACCATGGACATTGCCCTTCAGCATTATGCTTGCTTTGCAGAGTCAAAGGTATATAAATTAGCCATTAGATTGGATTATCTTTCAAGACTGTATCCTGAACCACAAATTTAAACTTAAATGTACATTTTAATCTCTAAGGTGTTACAAAAGTTACTTAAGTCATTTAGAGGGCATTTTAGAGACCCTAAAATTTCTTTTAAATTAGCACATAGTATGGTCTAAGTGTCCCCTCAAAATTCATATCTTCACATCCTAACCTCCAAAGTGAGGGTGTTAGAATGTAAGGCTTTTGGGAGGTGATAAGAGTTCCACCATCATAAAAGGGATCTGTGTCTATATAAAAGAAGCTCCAGATAGACTTCCCCCATTTCATGTAATGACAGTGAGAAGGTGCTGTGAAATAGGACACATGTCCTCACCAGCCATCTACTCTGTTAGCACCTTCATTTTAGAGTTCCCACCATCCAGAACTGTGAGAAATAAATTTCTGCTCTTTATAAGTTACTGAACTTATGGTATTTTGTTATAGCACCTAGAAGGGAGAGCAGACATATTTTCTTGCCAGAAGGGATGGCAGCAGTTTGTGGTAAGAGAACAAGAAGCAAAGAATGCTGAAGTTCCATTGGAGAGACAAAGAGGCTGACAGAGTATATAGAAGTGTTAGTATATGAATTTTGGAGAATATTAGTATATGCTGCATGGTGCTTGGTGTAAGATAACAATATAAATACATAACAAATATCTATTTCACTTCACTTTCCAGTGGTCAGGCAGTAACTGAGAGTTCAGATGGATGGATTACTCAGGCACAAATTCTAATCTTGGTTATGCTACTTAACAGTTGTATGATTGCCAAATAATCTTTCCCAGACTTGACTCCTTACTCTAGGAAACTGAATCATTGGACCACAGTATCTAAGGTCTTTTCTAGAATCATGATTCTGTTTTATACACATGGAAGGAAATGTGCCTGAAGGAGCAGGTGTAGTGATTATACACCTAGGGACACAAGAAGGAGGAGAAAGGACAGAATTCATGAAGGTTTAGGGGATGCCAGAAACAAACAGATTTGTTCTAAACCATCTCTGAACTCAGAAAGTTTTACATACTTCCTAAAACCAATAGACCTCACATGTGAAATAAACAAAAGCACAAAATTGAAGTGGAGTGTGAAGGAATAAAGAAGAGAGTAATTTCTGGGGGAAAATGTACTGACAAATATGAGCAAAATTCTATCTCACATTGTTACAGTTTGATATTGAATAGTTATTAATCACATTAAAATATTATAAAACTATATAAACAAGTACTAACTTTGTTAAGTTTTCACAAATGAGAAGAAACAAAAACATACATATATTAATGTACACAAAGAAAATAACAACTTAGTATCAGTGATGAGTCAGTGTGAGGTAATTTTCTAGTCATAAATGCACCTTTGAACAGGCAAAAGCATAACTCATTTCTTCAACCAATTTACAAAGGATAGAAATCAGTAAGAAAGTCAATAAAATATGGATTATTTTAGGTCTTCTGCTTTTTTCCTATCTTATTTATTATTTCACCAAAACATATTGATGCTATATCATTAAAAACTGATGTCTTTGGTGTTGGGGGGCAGGAATCTCTACTTTATTTTTATTTTTGTCCCTCATGTCCATAACAAAAGTGAGAATAAAAATACACATACACACACACACACACACACACACACACACGTTGTTGTTGTTGTTGTTGTTGTTGTTGTTATTGTTGTTAGGTGCTGTTGAGTCAGGTCCAATTCATAGCCACCCTCATAGAGTTTTCAATGGCTGATTGCTTTGGGATTGCTTCAGAAGTGAATTGCTACAACCTTCTCCCAATAGATACATATACATATATACATATATATATATATCATATAAATCAAAATTATTTCCAATTATATCATTTAAAAAACATAGTATTCTGAACTAATTAAACATCCTAACCAAAAGAGGAACTGTTAAACTGACTTTGTAAATGAAGCCTGGGTTTCCTACTAAGTTTAAGTTTTGATCCATCTAGACTAAGACTTTGTGGTATCTAGGAACAGTACTTAAACTTCCCACATCCCTCTTCATTGCTTAAAGCATAGATCTGTTTAGAGGAGGTCATGTGGTAATATGTGATCTGTTTCCTGTTTCTTAGTTTCCTGTTAAAATGGTCATAGCTAATGTGAGTGTTCCTACCTATGGCAACTCAGTGAAGGACTCCAGTCTGTGAAAGAAACAGTTACATAGACCTAGGTCGGGAATTTGGAGTCTCTCATCCTATCCCACCCACTCCACATGTCTGTCAGGTTGTCATATTGTAGGAGCTTGCATGTTGCTGTGAGGCTGAAAGCTATGCCACAAGTATTTCAGATATGAGCAGGACCACCCAAGGTAGACAGGTTTCAGCAGAGCTTTTAGACTAAGACAGACTAGGAAGAAGGGTCTGGTAGCTCACTCTCCAAATAAAGCCATTTAAAACCCTATGAATAACAAAGAAGCATTGTTATCAAATATAGTGCTGGAAAATGAGGTCCTTGGGCTGGAAGGCATTCAAAGCCAACTATGGAAGAGTTGCCTCCTCAAAGTGGAGTGGATCTTAATGATGGGAATGGAGTAAAGCTCCTGTGACCTTCATTTGCTGATGTGACACCACTCACGATGAACAGAAACCCAGTGACTGCAACAATGGGCTCAAATATAAAATGATCGTGTGTGTGGCATAGCTTTGGGTAGCGTTTCATTCTCTTAATTATGAGTGGCTATGAGTCGGACCCTACTGGAGGGCACATAACAACAATCCAAGGACTTAAAACAAATGCCTGGGTGTCCTTATTTCTGTGTCTTACACAAAGCTATTAGTGACCACCTGGATCCCACCAACCTATTTAGCACACATACTCTAACCAATCTTAAGAACCATAGCCTAGATGAGAAGAAAAACACAAAGTATTACTGTCTGGCAGGTACATTTACCTGCCAGACAGCACCTTGAGCACTTTAAGCACAATAAATATGTTGTACAAGGAAAAAGACAAAGTGATTCAGCTGGGATTTAATTACAACTTGACTTGATTCTAAAGCCATGCTCTCTCAAACCATGTAACTCTTCCTCCAATATTTGGAGCTTATTAATAATTCACAAAACAGGTTCCTCAGAAAAGTTTATAAAAAGTAATTAACAAAGCAAGCCATATATTCCACAATTAACATAAAAATATACTCTTCTCTCCAGTCTGGGGAATGTGGCAATAGACAGTTCTTGAAACATTGAGTACAATGTTAATTATTAGCTGAAATATTCTAAGAATAATAGAAGTCCAAAACCACAAAACTCTATATCAAAGTTGTCATAAGAATAGAAGTTCAAGCTGGACTTTTCGAAATGAGGAAATGTGGCAAATCTGTGCAATATCAAGAACAAAAGAACTGAAGAAAAATCTACTTTCTCATTATTTCAACTACATGCCCTAATGATCCATTCTTATTGCCAAGTTAAAAATTATAAGGAAATGTACAGTTCAGCTAAAATAAAATACTCAAACATCATAGAACATATTTTAACAAAAATTCTATTATTCTTCTCTCAGCCTGATGAAATAGAATGAAAACCTTGGATGGTCTTGGCAAAGAAGACTGGAATGGAAGCACTCAGCTATTATGAAATAATTATTGTGTCAAAGGAATAGATACATTGGCTTGCACCTTTCCCATTCATGTGCCTTAGAGGTGTGTGATTATCTCATAATCATTGTTGCTCTCCACAGAAACACATTTTGCTTCATGAAACATATTTTTAAGGAAAAAAAAAAATTACCAGAGTGGCTTGTTAAACTGATGATGACGACTTAAATTAACCCACATTTGTCACTGAATTCCAAGGGTCATCAATCAGTGAGCAAGAAAAGATATATAAGACATATTTTCTACATGAACAGAAACATAAAATGAAAAGGAAGTGAAAAAGCCATTAATTAAAGTTTATGTAAAAGAAGACAAAACTATTAGAAATGCTTGTGATTTCAGCCTGTTCTGGGAACAGAGTTCATACTCAAAGAGAAAGCATCAAAGACCATCAAAAAGAGTAAAATCCTGTACTTCTATCTGCTATCTGCACTACCAATGGAAAATCATTATTCTGTAATAATTGCTATGCCCTATTGAAAAGTAAAATTATTTTTAACAATTCATTTGTTTTACAAACTCTAAAACACAATGGCTCTATTTAAATTACTGTACAATAACCTGATCCCCTAAGTTTAAATCAGCCCTTTATCTAGAGTACTAAATACCTACTACTAATACTAATATACCCTTAAAAGACAGCCATCTAAAATAAAATATTTTAAGTATATTAAATCCATTCTTACTATTTTATTATTTGCTAGCTATATATTCTCTTAAGATAAAATAAAATGTTTACCAGTGAGTCCATCAACAAGTAGAGGATTCAATACATTCTACTGAGGGAAATATTTCAAGTTTCTTTTCTGACTTTAGTAGGAAATAGGGAACTGTATGGTTAACATTCATTCCCGAAAGGATAATCATTAGATTTATTATTTGTTTCCAACCAAAAAAAATGTAAACGTGAACTCTAATGAAGAAGACTTGAGACTATTCATCTATTATGTGATTTTCTTCAATCATTTCCTGTACTATTGCTCTCATTAAAGAAACAATCCAGATGAAATAATATGCAGTAAGCTATCACTCTGATGTTATATACAGAAAGAAAGATCACATCAATCAGTACTATCTTTGTCAAGAAAATCAGATGGGAGAGAATAACCTGGTATAAAATACTTCAATCACATGCTAAGAGTTAATTACTTCCAGCAATGTCCCAGAGGGCAGAAATTTATTCTGTTCAATAAAATAAAAGTGGTTTAATGAAAAAGCCTCTAAAATTCAGCTCTAAAATTTCAGAATTTATCAATCTTACAAGAAAACAGAATTGGTATATAATTGTCCTGTGAAAATACAACTACTTCATTAAATTCAGTTCTCTATTATTATATTAAGAACTAAATAGGCTAATATGCACCAACAACTATAAGCATATGTTGCATAATTTTCAGTATGAAAAAATAAATTTTCACAATTATATGGATAAAAAGAATTACAGGACTTTCAAAGTCATAAAACAGTGTTCTGTACAGGTAAGTATCTGTGAAAAAAATAATTATATAACATAAGCAAAGCGCACATAAGTAACTGTGCTCAAGGGTTAATTCTTAATTTCAGCACCTAATTTTGTGCCTGGAATTGTGCAAGGCAGTATGAAAAGAGAGGTTAAAACAGAATAAATAGGTTTTGTCCTCTGTAGAAGAAAAATCTTTTAAAAAGCATTATTATAGGTCAAGGAATGCTGCAGTTCACCTTAGTACAAAACTAAAATTAAGGCAACCCCAATAATATATTATGGGTCATATATATATATATATATTATGGGTCAAGGAATGCTGCAGTTCACCTTAGTACAAAGCTAAAATTAAGACAACCCTAATAATCAGAAATCCAGAAACTAGAAAGCATAAGGATGCTTACAAAATGATATTATATGGGTTATGATAGAGGTATCATAAACTGGCCATGCAACAGAGGACAGACTGAAGCTAGAGAGTCTCAAAAGATGATTACATTTGAACTCACATGAAAGCAAAAAGAATCATGATTAGGCCTGAAAATCTGGGAAAAGACCTGATTCCTCCAAGTCAATAAAGTGTTTATATTAAATTCATTTAGTGGCAATTTCCAAAATGCTCTAAGTTGCGATCCTGATGCCAGGGAGGCAAGTTAATCAGGAGAATCCCATATAGGAATCAAGATGATAGCAGGACTGGAGATGTTTACCTAGACATAAAACAAATTACAAAGACAACATAATTCATTAACTGATTTTAATATGAAAAAAATTAGGAAGCAGGATGTGGTGGCAAGCATCTGTAATCTTAGCACTCCTGAGGCAGAAGCAGGAGGATTACAAATTTGAGGGCAGCCTCAGCTACATAATGAGATCCTGTCTAAAAAACAACAACAACAAAAAAAAACCTGTGTGTGTGTGTGTGTGTGTGTGTGTGTGTGTGTGTGTGTGTTTTTAAAGGAGATGTTTGTGTTGTAATAAAAGTCAAATCATCTCTAGCTATAAAGTTTCCAGCCAGAATGTGAGAATGATTGTGGTACAAACATATAGATATTGGGACATAGTTGGAGTATAAGAGTAAATGTAAACAGTTTGTTTCTAAACTACAGACAGCTAAAAAGACAGGTATAATTAGGTAAAATTTTATGTTTATTTTTTAACTGTACAGGATAAGAATTGCCATATGAAAAGGGCAGTTGGTTAATTTTAAGACAGTTATTTTCAAGTTTCTTAAAATCACTGATACAGTATGTAGAAGGTAATATACTCTCCAAAAGCAACTCCCCTTGTATAATGTGCTGTAGTTTTTCCACATAGTAAAACAAAATCAATTTAGCATTCTTTGTGGCTTCAAGAAAGTCTTTGAACCAATTAAATTAACTTTCCCTTCTGCTGATTTTACCTACTACTAAATTATCCTTAGCCCATATCAGGTAGTCCTTGCTTTGGGGCCATGATGGTTTCCTAGAAACCACATTATCAAACATACAATTGTAAAGGGGATTAGGCTTCACTATGGGAATAATGCTATAATTTGAGTACAGCTTTCAACATCAATAAATGATAATAATATCAATAATGCATTATTATAAATAAGAAAAATACCAATATATAATCATCCACAAATATAATCATTTTAAGTAGTAAAAATATGTTACAAGTCATCTAGCGAATCTGAGAAAGTACCTAAATGCAACATGATATCTTTTTCAGATAAGAAAAATGAGAAACACAGCAAACATCTCATTCTGAAAGTGTCAGTATATTACACACAGAAATGGGTCTTTCAGTTCTACTGATTCAAAGATGCAGGCAATTTAAATTCAATTATACTTCCCCCTTCACTAACCTTATAAACCACATAGTGACTATAAATAATTAGAACACACTGATTCTAAAAGGGAAGCTAATGTACTATATGTTAAAGTTGCAATTCTACCACATTCAGTTCTGAGCATTTTCCATGTACAGTACAGATGTTAGAAAAATTAAGAACATCATCTACACGTGTTTTTAGAGACTATACCATATACAGTATCTTGTAGTCTTAAGGATGTATTCTTAGAGATGTTTTAGATAATATATGTTTCTTCAAAAATGTTATTCAGAAAATTTTAATTCATTCTCTAGCCCAAATGGAGAAATTAAACCATGTCAAGAATTATTCTGAGCGAATATGGCCAGCACACAATCTTGTCATGGAGAAATCGGTGTGATAGTCAAGCATCAAAAAATCAATGTTATAAGTCCTGCTTTGTTTCTTGGTTGCAAACATGCTATGTAGAAGGAGAAGGCAGGATTAGATAGCTAAGGTCCTTTTTTTTTTTTATCTTCAGGTGCTATGGTTCTGGCTTCAATTTTCAACCTCCAGGAAGTAAGATTTACTTTATTCAGATCCTTAACACTGTCAGCAGCCTTGAAAGAATAAAAAGGTCAGACAATAGGCTTCATGAGTTCTAAACTGTAGTCTACAGAGGGAGGGAATAGAAGCTGCAGCACTTTGCCATGATAATAGTGAGAGAAACAATAACCTCAAAAAAAGTCTTCTGTAGTCAATCCAAGGTAAAGGAGATGGCTGGCAGAGGACCAGGTGCTGAAGAAGCCACAGCAGTTGCCAAGTCAAAAGCAAAGGAAACATGGTACTCAACTGCCCTGAGTCAGACCTGTGATTACCAGTTAAGTGCTCTAAATGCTGACAGGGATGGAGAAGGGACTGACCAGGTGTCCAGACCACAGACATGGTCCTCTTAAGTCAAGATGAAAGCACCACAGGGAGGTTGAAAACAGATGATTTCATTCATCCCCACCCTGTTATCAGCTTTATAAGAGCTGTACCTGGAAAATGGCTGATAAAACCAATGTACTAATCTCCCCTGCTATTCTTTGATCTGCTTTTCTGGCAGAAGCAGCTATTAACTCCTCAAGAAAAGAAAGGTCTGATCAGGTGCAAATCCCTCTGGGCACCCCTTAGTCCTATTCCTTGATCAAAGTTTAAAGTATTCATGAAATACTAGCATAGTAGTGTTCTCAACTTGGAGGAAATCATTACTCAGACTTGGCCAACTGTGATTATAATACCTCTGGTTCTCTTCCAGGACTACTGTTGCATAATCTGGCCAATACTTTGTCTCATTAGCACATTTGACAGTTTATTCACTTTATTTGGAGGAATCTGAACAACTGCACTTAAAATTAACATCAAATTGAAACACTTACTATGAAGGTTGTCAATAAAATAAAAAGTATTACCATTTTTATCGCACTCTTTAATATGACAATTTAATTTCCTAAAGCAAGAAGCCTAATATCACCTATAATGACACTAGTACATGTTGATTAAAATGGATTTATCCACATGTGAACTAGTCTTTAAAACATTATTTAGAAAGAACACACAATGGATTCCTGTTAAGATGAAGTTTAAGAAAATATCAACTATTCACAGAGAGTCGTGGCACTTAATCTTTGTGAAGTCCCAGAACTCACTCTATGAAAAACAAAAGTTCCTTCTCCTTAATGAAATACATAAAATTGAATCCGCAAGCTTTAAAAAGACAAAATTATACAACCTACTGGTCCACACACCCAAGATTATGAGGCTAAATCAATATCTTATAAATTTACATCTTTTTTTTTTTTTTTGCTGCCATCACCTTAAGATTGAACACTATACAAAAACATGCCTAGGTGTCATGGACCAATATTCCTTCTGGTTTAAATATAGGAATGTCTAGGGTCATTGCCCTTAAGTATACTCATGGACATTCTTATTAAGAAGCATTCCAGGCTGGGCACCATGGTACAGGCCTCTAATCACAGCAATTTGGGAGTCTGAGGTAGGAGGACGGCCAGTTTGAGGGCAAAGGTAGCCTATGTAAGTTAGTGAAATCCTATCTCAAAATTTAAAAACAATTAAAAAAAATGGGCTAGTGTTGTAGCCCAGTAGAGCATTTGCAACGCATGTGTGAGGAGCTGGGCTCAACCTCCCAGTACCACAAAAAAATGGACAAAAGGAAGCATTCCAGTAAAAAATTCATGGAATATTAGTCAATGCAGGAGTAGGAACATACTACTGTAATGTCTCAAAAGCCCCATAATATGAATTTTACAAATGAATGTTACCAAAATAACATATATTTGTTGAATTTACTAGACTGAAAGTAAAAAAATAACAGAAATTACTAGACTAATAGCATTAAAAATCAAGGTTCCATTATACAAATTTTCCCTCTTCCAAATACTTAATTTCTACATTTACAATTTGATTTCCATAAAAACTTTGGACCGATAGCATATGAAATTTAAATAATGTGCCACACCTTTATATAAACCTGCAGCCATACCACTGTGGCATATGATCCTATCAGATCTCGGAAGCTAAGCAGGGTCAGGTCTGCTAATACTTGGATGGGAGACCACTGCAGGCTTGGGAGAAGGACCTAGCAGCCCACTCTCAAAAAACAACCTTCCATTGAAAACCCTGTGAATGAATAGAAGTACTGACAATAGTGTTTTGTATGTTTTATGTAGAGTCCCTGTGAGTCAGACACCAACTCCATGGCACTGTGTTTGAAAATACTTTTTAATACTATAACTCAAATGGCATTATAAGCCCAGTTACTTTTCTGCTCCCATGTGTGACTGTGATATATCATGTTAGTATGTACACTTGCGGTGTATATTACCTTGTCCTTCCCTAGCACTGAGCAATACACAGTACTGTTCCACTGTAATCACAATGGCATATTTATGATCCAGGAATTACCCATTTGTGGAGCTGATGACACAAACCTTCACAGATGTCAACTCAGTGGACCAAGCTTACTGCAAATGACCGAGAAACAAGATTTGACTCAAATGATTCTGAATCTTATACTTTTGTTTCACATGTCATGCTTGCTGCAAGTATTATTTCTATATGTGTTTGTTTACTTTCCTCAATGTGAAGCTGTGTTCAGAACTCAGAGGTGGTTAATCTATTTATATTTATGTGGGTATGGGTTTTTGCTTTCTTGCTTATTCAGAAAGGCTGGGCAACATCCATAATGTTACATGGAAATAATAAAGTAAAAATAAAGGGCCTATAGCATGATTTTCACTCAGGGTCTATCCAGCTGTAAAGAGAAAAAAGCTCATCCATTGATAAATGAGGGCAATGCAACTTCATTTTAAGAATAGTTACAATAATGAGGAACTGAAAGGGTAACACGCTAAACCAAGTATTGAAGGTCTTACTCATTGAGAATAAGGATTAACCTATTCAACTCTATTTGAAGTGATATAAGGGATAAGTATAGTACCAATGAAAAGGTGCTTTAATATTCATTTCAGTTTTATGAAATTTCAATTGACTACTGCTTTAGGAGACATGGCATAATACAAAGGGAATGGGACTAGTTGCCAAGAGATAGTAAGTGTGTAACATCACTAAGTGGAAAATTCTTTCAGGAATATAATTGTTTACACTCATAAAATAAGAAGGATAGATAAAATGTTTTCTATAGTCCATTTCACTATTAAAATTTCATGAAACAAAAAAATAACTTGCACTTGATGAACACAAGTAACTCTTAAGAGACTTTCAAAATAACACAATATATACTTTTTTTTTTAACTTTTTGGCAAGTCATAATCAACTGTAGTTGTTGTAAGGTGCTGTCGAGTCCTACTCATAGAGCCCCTATGTATAGCAGAACTAAACACTCCCTGATTTTGTGCCAGATAGGTAATCTTATTTACATTTAAGCCCGTTATTGCAGAAACTGTGCCAATCCATCTAGTAGAGGGTTTTCTTTTTTGTTGTTTACCCACCACTCTCCCAAACATGATGTCCTTCTCTAGGGATTGGTCCCTCCTGACTACATATCCAAAATAAGTAAGACACTGTCTTGCCAGCCTTGTTTCCAAGGAGCACTCTGGTTGCACTTCTTCTAGGCCAGATCTGTTGGTTCTTTTGGCAATCCATAGTATATTCAATATTCGTCTCTAGCACCATAATTCAAAAGCATGAATTCTCCTCCTTTCTCCCTTGTTCAACGTCCAGCTTTCACAACCATATAATGCCACCGAACTAAGCCTCTAAAACAGGGGTCATACATATATAAACATGCCTACTTTACAGAAATTTTTAAATCAGAGAAATACTAAAACATTTTTAAAATTTTAAGCATGCATTAAGATATTAAATATTTAAACAGAGTAATTAAACATTTAAATATTTGTTAATATAAGATGTTGTTTGTCATTAGGTGCCATCCAGTCAAGCCCAACCATAGCGATCCTCATAGGGTTTTCAATGGCTGATTGTTTTGGCATTGCTTTGGGAAGGATTGCCATGTTCTTCTCCCATTTTTGTGGTATGGGTCCTCAGAAAGTCCAGAGCAACACTCTACCAAATGAGCTAAATCTCAGCCAGCTAAAATAAGATAACATGTTCTAATTACAAACGTCAATGTACCAAACTAGTCAACAAACAAGAGCATAGGATTCTGCTTGAGGCAATGTAAACTTTTAAGATATATGTAAATAATTTAGAAGTGAATTTATTTATATGTATAAAACGCATGCCAGGGAATCTTATTTAAGACAGCAGAAATATTGTTTTTGACCACCAAACAGAAGTTGAAAAGAAAACAAATTCATATTGTTTTTTAGTTACCCTTTTCTGCTACAGATGTTTTGTGTTTGATTATTTAGATTTTCACTCCATTCTAGAAAAGACTAATGACAGCTGAAAGGATCCATGAACCATAAGAAAATGACTTAAGTTAAATTTGAAGGAAAAAAGAGAAAAAAAAAAAAATGAGGACACCAATTCAAGCCAGGAATAAGGCTCAAATGTTTACCATAAACATTTTATAATTCTTAGAGAGCTGTAAATTGGCTCTAAGCTTTCTAAAATAAATGCAGCAAGTGGCTGCAGTGTAATTTTTTTTTTTTTTTTTTTTTTTTTTTTTTTTTTTTTTTTTTTTGCGGTACTGGGGGCCAGGGCCTCGCGCCTGCATGCTTTACAAGTGCTGGACCACTGAGCTGCGCCCCCAGCCCATTTTTTTACTTTTTGAGACAGGGTCTCACTAAATTACACAGACTGCTTGTCTGGTCTCGAATTTGCAATTCTCCTGCCTCCGCCTCCAGAGCCGCTGGGATTATAGGCATGTGCCACCGCAACCGGCGCTGCAGTGTAATTTGATTCAGTAAAACAATTCCATAGGGAAGAAAATTGATGTATTCCTTGTGCAAGTCTCTGCAGAACTGGCTTGATTTGGGGATAGATTTTAGATAATGTGGTAACACAGAGGAAGGATTACATTCTTTCAAACAATCTATAGTTTCTCCTAGGCACCAATGAACTCAAGACTGCTCCCCAAAATGGTATAAGGCATGAAACTACTAAAAAAAATGTCATTTAAATGCAGATCTAGATGCTTTAACAAACCCTGAGGGTTTTTTGCATACAATTTTTATTATATATTAATTAAATTTCCTGCTTTTTAATTTTTTATTTATTAAAAAGTGTTGATAGGGTACAGAGTACTAATGCTTTTGCTATATCCTTTTTGGTTATACTTACATCAACTTACATAATGTATGTTACCCTTTGATTAATTAGGTGGTAAATGTCGTATGCAATTATGCAAACCCTAAGTTTTAAGAAACTATATATATAAGGTTCTTATTCACTTTAAAAGTGGAGGATTCTATATATATACTGTGTGCAAAATGGGATACCTCTTTTGTACAGTACAACACAGGAGTACAGATTTCTTTAGAAAAGTTTTTTTCTAAATCTGCTCTAAGTAAAAGACAATGAGTGACCTGTGGCTCAAAGAGTCAAATCTTTGCTGCCTGGCAGTGTCGGTATGAGTAAGTTTCACAAGTGTTAAAACAGTTTTCTACTAAAGTTCATCCAAAAAACAATTCAATAAAATACACAAGAATGTTTTACTTAGAGGAAAGAGTTATTAAAAGTACCTTTGAAATATAAACCAAAGTAATTTGGACAGAACTTTTAAATAAGTCATAATACTTTTACCAAAGAAACAACTGGTATATGAACACTTGTCAATTTATGTCACTTTTTGACTAAGATGACAAACTATGAAAGTGTCATAAAAGAAATGACTATCTTGTACCCTCTGTTAGGGAACATGCATACAAAACCTCTTTCAAAACACTGAGAATCAAGTTAGAGAAGAGAGGTCAGAACACAATCATATGTCACCCTAATGAAATATGGGAACTGCTCTCTCAAAACAATGTTCCTACTGAGTCTGACTCTAGAAATAGTAATAATAGAGACAGATTCTGAATGGAGATCAATAACTGGGGTAAGAGTATATGTCGAGCTTGGCCAGCCTAGCTCATAACTGACTCCTGACCAAAGAAGTAAAGGTTGGGGAAAGGCCACACATTCATTTCTGTGTGGTTAGAATAACATTCCAGTGTGATTTATGAATTGACCTCAGTCAATGGCTTACGCTAAAATTAATTCCTGTCTCCTGTTTCCAATAACAACCTAAAATATGGAGAAAACTTACAGAAATTCCTGGCCCCGCTCTGGAACTTAAAACTATATGTTGAGTGAATAACAGAATGATCTAATGTGCTACTGTTGAGAATAATAAAAATTGACATTATGTGAGAACAGGGGGCAAAGGCATTCCTAGTTTTTAAAAAACAGAATAAGCTGAGTTAAAAATAAAAAATCCTACAAATCAGTATTTCCAATTCATCAGTGAAATTATATTGATAGTTTAAATGAAGAGTTTTGAAGTATTTCCAAAACAAAGCTAGAAGTATCAGAATAATAAGTAAAGGATATGCTATATAGTTCTTAATTTGTCCACATTTCGATAAAGTATCTGGCAAATCTCTCAACCTCTACTTATAGTAAACATGCAAAAATTAGAGATGGATAATAGCACAGTAATGCCACTTCATGACTAGTCTGTCCTCTACACTGAAAAAAGATTTGATTAATGTATTGTTATCAACCAGGAAGAAGCCATCCTGCATCCTACACAGAGCTTGGTCTTTAGCCTTAGCCTATTTATTATCAAACACTTGAAAAAGAACATGACTAACAAATACTTATCAAATGCAAGCAAAACTATCAAGAACACCTAATGCACTGGCTGAGAAAATAAGGATAACAAATTCTTAGTCTGAGATAATGAGATACATCTAACAAAATAAAAATGAGTAGGAACCGTGTAGACCTTAGTTCAAACACAAACCTCCTGATTTCTCAAGTCAGTGCTTGTTATACTTCAATACATGCATATGTCATAAGACTGGAAACTTCTAATCATTAATAAGAACAGTCTAAGAAGAGGTCCTGAGGAGAGGCCAGGGATGAGAGTTGAATCAGGATTGGTTTGATCTGATCTTCAGTCCACAAAGTGCTGTGTTAGCTTCCCCACTCAGTCATTAATCATCCTAAGCACTTACTTAGACTAAAAGTAACTCACAGTGTGAGCCATTACAAGAAGGATATAACAGAGCTGGAACCCATGCCAATCCCTAAGGGAATAAGTCTCACAAATTTGTACTGAAGGTAAATTAAAAAGTAAAAATTGAAAAAATTTTTAAAAGCTTAAACCTGTTCCTTGAATGTGGTCCAGATTGATTCTAATTAACAACAGAAAATTAATATCAATCAGACCCTCGATTTAAGAAAAGTAGAAGGATATTGATTTGTGATGTTTGAGAAAATGGAAAAGCAACAGGTACTCTAGCATTAGAAATCTTTAATTAAAAACACAGAGTAAACAGACTCATTCCCCAATGAATGGCTTTCCTTTGCAGAATAGAGAATTGCTTATCAGTTAAATCTGTTAGAGCAACAGTCATTTTGATAGGGATCAATGCAGTTGGAATCCAAATAGATATATATTATAGCAGTAAACCACAGAGCTATTTTTTCCTCCTTTTTTAAAACTGAAGCTATAGGAAAAATGTACTCTGACAAAGTGTTGTTTGAAACATCATTTCAGATAATTATGCATAAATCCAAATGCAAAAACGCACCACCAACATGACCACTGTTATTTATTTTTATTTTGACAAAAATATCCGTATAATTTATGCTACACTTCCCCACCATCAACCCCCAATTTTATCCCCACCATCACCCCCCAATTTTAGTGCAGTGA
This sequence comes from Pedetes capensis, assembly GCA_007922755.1. Lineage (NCBI taxonomy): Eukaryota > Metazoa > Chordata > Mammalia > Rodentia > Pedetidae > Pedetes > Pedetes capensis. Next base: position 55,212 of record VMDO01003078.1, read on the forward strand.
GAAAAAAGAAAAATAATGGATCATAGGTAATGCTTTTATTATTAACCCTCATATGCCATCCCAAGCATTTCACAGAGTATTTGTAAATACTGCCACCTAGAAAAGCCTATCATTATATTAAAGGCTTTTTAAGTTACCAATTTACTAGAGGGCTGGGATTTAGCTCAGTTGGTAGAATGCTGTGCTGCAGTCTCTGAGGTCCCGAGTTCAATTCCCAGCACCGCAAAAATGGGAGAAGGACCTGGCAATTCACTCCCAAGGCAATCCCGAAACAGTCAGCCAATGATAAAACCCTATGAGGGTCACTATGAGTTGGATACCGACTCAACGGCACCTAACAACAACAACAATTTACTAGAACAGACACAGCAGTGTTGGGGAGGGGGAGAGAGAGAGAGAGAGAGAGAGAGAGAGAGAGAGAGAGAGAGAGACTTCAAATATGTATGACAAATATCAAAGTATTTAAAGAAATTAACCTAGTTTCCATCCCTTACATCTGAAAATACAGTGTGAGTTAGACTACTATACCCCAATCAGATTCAATATCCCCTCCTTGAACTCTCAATTCAAACCTTCTTGGGGGCCTTTAGCAAGTTTCTTGGTAACCAGCTCTCCCCGGCAGGCCTGTCTCCTCTGGGCCTGGAAAATTAGACACATTTATCCCTGGGGATTGGCACTTGGCACAATACTAGGATCAAGTATTTTCTAAAATGCAGAGAATAAATTTTAAAATACTTCCTGTATGAAACTTAGTAGAGATTTATCCCTCTCCTCTTTGCATCTGCCAGGTAATTTTATCAAAAAATAAAAATAAAAGTAAAAATTCAAAAAAGAAAATAAAAACAAAGAAAAGAATAGAAAAAGAAAAGAATATTACCTAATAAACAGTAACTTACAAAATAATTTCTGGTGGCACAACTGATTTCATAAAAAACAATTTAACAATATAGCTCATTAGCCATCTTTTCTGAATACCACAGCCATCTTTGGAGAATTAAAGTCTATAGAAATAATATATTTTTAAGAAACGTAAAATTTAAGCAAAAAAATAAAATCAGTAAGAGTATAATTAACCTATAATAATTTCTTAAGCATGTTTTCCAGTCTTTGAAAATTATGATCATTTCACTGCCAAAATAAGGTGAGGAAACTTTATTATAATGAAGTATTTAATTTTCTAAACTAAGACATAGTTGTAACTACATAAAAACATATATTTAGAAAAATCTGGAAAATATATTAATTATAGTTATAGTAAATGTTTGGGACTCACAATAATTCAAAAACAATTTTCCATACTTTTTGTAGCATACGGTTTTCTAAAAATACTCGGCTAATTAAACGATCAAAATTTTAAGAAATAAATCTAGATGGTAGTAATCTTATATTTTGATCCTTTCTGATTGTAGAGGGTAAAAGAAATCTAAACTTGCAGACACTGGGCTACATTATAGCACAAAGCAGCAATTATTTCTCAACATCAATATACAAAGACAGTTTGACATTGTGCTGACCCCACAAACATGATCCACTGTGCTGAACCCTGGCACACTGGTCAAAGATCAGAGGGCAGACCAAGGCCCGGGCAGCTATGGTGTGCAGTCAGAACAAGGGATGCCCAGATGTGAAAAGGGAGGAGGTGCTGACTGAGTTGTAGGATTCAATGGTAAAGAAAACAATCTCGTTTTTAGTAAAAGTGATCCATATTTTCAGCATACTTTATATAGAACACAATATCATCCCCCTTTTTTCCCACTCAAATATTCTTTCTAAACAAAACCAAAAAATGAGGCAAAGGCCGATGGCAGGGAACTAAAGAGCAAAACAGAAAGCTCGTGAGGCTAAAAGATAAATTTGTTTTCCTCAATTTCATTTTTTATCACCCCTGCCTCTTAACATTCAGGAGTTCCCCTATGCCTGCTACTTTACTGGCCCACAATCAAGTTTTTACATAATATTGGAATCTGATTTCTCCCTAGTCCTTCCCAGGAAAAATCACTCTACCTCAGTAATAGGGACTCATCTTATCTTCCCTTTTATCTCCATACTCACAGCCCTCAGATTCCAAACCCATCATATATCCCTGCCTCACAGGATCCTAATAGACGAGGGCCATCTACTGATACACACATTTGGTTTTCTTACAATTCCCCAGCTCCCATTGCATATCCAGGAAACCCAACTGGAATTAATTTGCTATCTTTTTTTTAATTGGAAATTTTTAATGTACACCTTAATGTGATTCATTCTGACATGGTTTTTTGTGACATTTTCATATACGCATTTTGTTGTACATTATATATATAAGTTCCCCTTACCCTCTTGTGCACTTCCTCCCCCCCACCCGACTACCTCCCAATAAAGACTTCTCTTCCATTTGCTTGTCTTTTTATGGTAATATTTTTATATATATCATTGGGTTCCAGTTCTGTTTAAGATAGAAACTTTTTCTGTAGTGAACTTTCTTTTTACATTGTCAGAACTATTACATGAATTTTCTAGACCATGTATAATAATACCATTCTTAGCTTTTTTTATTATGTTCCGACATCTGCATAGGATTTTTTCCTTCTCATAATTTTGATTCAGTTCCCACATGAGTGAGAACATGTGGCATTTCTCTTTCTGATCTTGTGTTTGTTCACTTAAAATAATTTTCTCCAGTTCCATCCATTTTGCTGTGAATGGCATTATTTCATTTTTTTTTTTGATTGCTGACTAGTATTCCATTGTGTATATGTACAATAGATTTTTTATCCATTCTTCTGTTGTTGGACACTTTGGTTGATTCCATACCCATGCTATTGTGAAAAGTGCTGCATTGAACATGAAGATGCAGGTGTCTCTGTGGTTGATGACACATCTTCCTTTGGTTAAATTCCCAATAGTGTTATAGCTGGGTCATACATAGATCAATTTTTAGTTTGTTTTTTTTTAAGACACCTCCATATTGATTTCCACAGTGGTTGGACCAATTTACAGTTCCACCAGCAATATAAGAGTGTTCCCTTTTCACCGCAATCTCACCAGCATTTGTTGTTATTTGTTTTATTGATTTTGGCCATTCTTACTCGTGTAAGGTGAAATCTCAGAGTTGTTTTAATTTGCATTTCCCTAATGACTAGGGATATTGAACATTTTTTCATGTGTTTCATGGCTTTAAGGACCTCTTCATTTGAGAACTGTCTATTCAGTTCCTTTGCCCATTTGTGCATTGGGTTGTTTTCTTGGGAATTTTTTTCTTAAGTTCTTCATAAATTCTGGTAACTAGACCTTTGTTTGATGTATAGGATGTGAAAATTTTTTCTCATTCAGTGGGGGTTTCCTTGACTCTGTTAATTGTTTCTTTTGCTGTATAGAAGCTTCTTAATTTCATGTAATCCCATTTATCTATTCTTGATGTAATTTCTTGAGCAATTGGATTCCTATTAAGGAAATACTTTCCTCTGCCTATATGATGGAGTGTATTGCCTATCTTGTCTTCTATTAGTTTTAAAGTTTCGGAATTTGCTATCTCTGTATATTTAGAAGGAATATCATTCCAAGAACTGCTATTTATTTTCCCAGCATGTACAAAAGTAAGAAGTCAATAGGAAGGTGGGGAGAACCAGGCAACCAACATTCCTTAACTAAACAACAAATAAAAAAGTGAGAAGGGAAGTGATAACAAACACCTGCCTCTTCAGCCTTCCTTTGCCACTTTCTGGTTTATTCCGTTCCTTTTCAATTAACTCATGTGACACTGTGGAGGAAACATTCAAGTACCTTAGACTATGTATTGCTTTCAGTTAAACATAGCAGGGCTTCTTAAAGGGTAGTGTCTAAGGATTATTTTCTTTGTAGAAAAGGTAATCCAGATGACACACATCAAACATTGCAAAAAAAAATTAAAATATCTGACTAGGATTCCATACATATTATCAGTATGTTGTCAGGTGCTGTTGAGTCGGGTTCAACTCATAGGGACTCTCCTAGGGTTTTCAATGGCTGATTGTTTCAGGATTGCTTTGGGAGTGGATTGTCACATCCCTCTCCCATTTTTGCAGTGCTGGAAATCGAACTCAGGACCTCAGAGACTGCAGAGTGGAGCTCTACCAACTGAGCTAAATCCCAGCCCCTATTATCAGTATATCAACAAAAAAATTACTAATTATATAACTCAATTAATAGCTTATCTACATGAATATGAGTCATGCCAGAGGAGCTTGTTGTAGTTTTAAAATAATACTATCAAGAATCTGAGTTTGTCATTCACCAAAATCCCAATTCAGTAGCTCACTGCCTCATATCACTACTCCAAAGGCAAGATAAAGGAAACAAGCTATCCAACAGAGGTTTAGTGTGTGAATCTAGCATAATTCTTTAAACACCAGAAGCTGATAAAATTTGCTTTACAATTGCAATTTTATGCTACAGTCATGTTCATATTTTTGCCAAGGGATTTGGTTTACATCAATCTCTCCAAATTTATGTACTCAGTGTATAAACATTTTAACATAATAATAATCCTCTATCATAATAAAGAGACAGCACAGTCTAGAGCATTGTGGGCTGAATACCTACCCAGTTCTGTCTACCTCATAGAGATTCTGTAAAGATTAATTAGAAGATACCTCTAGAAAGCACTGTGAGCACTTTGGCAAAAATACTTTATAAGCACCATGTATTTATTATACTGCAACTTGGAGATAAAGGAAACAAAGAGGCAATAATATAGCAATTCAAATGAAAAAGGAATGATAGTCAGGATTAAAATAAATGAGACCACTACTGAAAGATTAGAGGACTGAAAAAACATAGGAAATATGAATATATTACTCACACAAATAAACACAACAAAGGACAGGGCTTTCCTATAATAAGTGCAGCAAACCTCCCTGCCACAAATGGCTACAAGCCACTTTCCCTGGGTAACCATCCCAAGTACTCCTGGAAGGAGTGTTCAGCCAGAGCCCAGGTTGCCTTTGACTCCACTCCCTGCTCAGCCACCCACCCACCTGCCCTGGCTACAGAGTTCTGAGTGTTTTCATATCCTTCACAGACCATTTCCTCCAGGGGTGCCCCAATCACTTTAGAAAATGACAAGATAACAAAGAAACAAAAAAGAGAAGCTCTGAAATGGAGCCCAATCTAGTCAACAAAAAGGAATTAGAAACAGATATTAACTGCAAGCAAAAGTTACTTAGAGGGATTAGGAAAACACTATATTTTTGATTAATGAGAAGAGCTTCATAATTATGAAGCTACACAGAAGATAGTTCTTCTTTCACCCTTCTCAAAAGTAATATTGCTTTTGCATGTACCTTTCTATATAAATCATATACTATACTACTAAACTATACTACTATAAAGTTCTACATTAACAACTTGTGTTTTGCAGATGACACAAATCTCCTTGCTGAAAATGAAGAGGATTTGAAATATTTACTGAAGATCAAAGAATATAGCCTTCAAGTATGTATAGTGCCTCAACAGCAACAAAACAAAAATCCTTACAACTGAGTCAGTAAGCACTTTCATGATACTTGGAGAAAAGATTGAGGTTGTCCAAGATTTTGCTTTATTTGGTTCTATAATCAATCAACAAACACCTGTAGAAGCAGCAGTCAAGAAATCAAAAGATGAATTGAATTGGGAAAAGCTGTTGCATAAGATCTCTTTTAAGTGTTGAAAAGTAAAGACGTCACATTGAAGATGAAGGTGTGCCTGACTCATGCCATGCTATTTTCAGTTGCATCGTTTGGTTGTAAAAGCTGGACAATGAATAAGGGAGACAGGAGAAGAATTGGTGCTTTTGAATTATGGTGATGGAGATGAATATTGAACATACCATGGACTGCCAAAAGAACCAAAAGATCTGTCTTAGAAAGAGTGCAACCAGAGTGCTCCTTGGAAGCAAGGATGGCTAGACTACGTCTCTCATATTTTGGGCATGTAATCAGGGCAGACCAATCCATAGAGAATGACATCATGTTTGGGAGAGTGGTAGGTCAATGAAAACAAGGAAAACCCTCAACTAGATGGATTAACACAGTATTTTCAACAATGAATTTAAACAAAAGAAGACTGTGTGCCTGGCACAGAATCAGCAAGTGTTTTGTTCTGTTATACATAGGGTCACTATGAGTTGGACCCAACTCGATGACATGTAACAACAACAATAAAGTTCTGAACATTATCTGGTAAGCTGCATAACTGTCAATGTTCTAGTCCACAAAAAATAACCATTCCTTTTGCAAGCCCATTATCATAGCAACCCTGGAGGCGGAGGCAGGAGGACTGCAAGTTCCAGGCCACAGACAGCCTGTGTAACTTAGTGAGACCTTGTCTCAAAATCATCTAAAAAGTGAAAAATGAAACCCTGCTTCAAATGTCCATTCAGTTAAAGGAGCTGAATGCAAGTTTTCTACAAAATTTCTAAAGCTTATTCTCAATTTCCCTGGAGTTTGAGAATACAAAAACACAATGACCTACATTTAGAAAATCTGCATGGTATTTATAAAAAAGATACATTTGCAGAACCTCTTATAAAGTACATTAAGTTTTATAATTATTGTTGGTAATAAAGACAAAGTAGGTCAGAAGCATCATCTTCTCTTTATGAATAAGGAGATTATACTGCAAAAGGTATTTCTGTAAAGTTCTATCATACAATTACTTAACAGAACTTCAGGCATTGGTACTATACTATGTCTGACTAGGAACTAAGTGGGGTTGTATATAATTTTTTAATCTTAATTTATTTCTGGTATTAAATAATTGCCACAAATTAAGAAGAGTATAGAAAAATTCATTAAGTATCTGAAGACCAATGTTGTAGGCCAGGCACTGTACTATGAAATAAAAGATTAAGTTGAATGAAACAACAGTCCTTATTCTTTTTAAGTTTACATACCAATACTCTACACATACATAATACTAAGAAGAAATTGTTGTCTTTACCAAAATTTCATAAGAACAGCTGAAAACTGAGTTTTACCATCCCTGTACAAATATAGCAAAGTACAACAGTGTCCTAAGACCACATTGGTCAATGTTTGAGAATCTCAGCCAGTTCTATAATCAAAATGTCAAAAGTCAAATTCAGAAAATATAAGGCATTCATTGTAACAAGGTAATCCTCAGGCACCAAAAAATCCTTCTTATTTTTTATAGTTCTACTCAATCGTATGATGCCTTTCCCCTTCCTTCCAAAAACTCTATTACAAATGCCCTCTGGAAAATCCCTTTAACAGTTAAATGTGTGCTGCTGTGGGTCTCAACCCACAGAAGAATAAAAACACCCTTAATAAAAACACCCTTAATTATACACTTCCCCTCACTACAGCAAGCAGCAATAACTGTGACTTTCTTTTCTGGTGGCTTCTAATTTTTTTCTCTTTTAATACTGATATTTAGCCACTTTATCATGAGGTACCATGGTATGATTTTCCTTATTTTTATTCTACTTGGATGCCATCGAGCCCTTGGACCTATGAGTTTATACTTTTTATAAAAATCAGAAAATATTTAGGCATTAATTTTCCAAATTTTTTGTTCTTCTCTTTTGATATCTGCTACCCACAGTTGACTGACACTGCTCATCTTTTGGCATATTTCTTCTATTAGTATTTCATTTTCAATAATTTCTAATAGTATGACAGCATAATAACTAGAACCATCCCTAGAAGTTCCATTTGGTACATTTTCATATATCCATTTTTTCCTTATGCTAACATTTTCTTCTGTTACTGGAACCTGTAGTACTTATTGGGTGCTTAACAATGTTTGCAAATTCTATCATCTCTGTCTCTTCTTGTTATGTTTCTACTGATTTCTGTTTCCTATTACTACAGTTCATATTGTTGTGCCTTGGCACATGTGAGGTATTATTTTATTGGATGTTAAACACTGTAGATTCTATGTTGTTTGGTTCTGGATTTCACTGTATTCCTTTAAAGAATGCTGGCTTTTGGGTTTTGTTTTGGGTTTTCTTTTGCTTTTGTTTTTTGTGGGAGGAGCTTATGGTAGAACACACTCTTATGCATGAATCAACATCATACTCTCAGAGGTTGATTTTAAGCCTTGTTAGAGTGCATTCAAAGTAGTCTATGGGGTAAAGACAATTTAGCTCCACAAATAAGGTGAACCCCACATGTCTGTCAACTTGTTGTACTGTGGGGACTTATGTGTTGTTGTGATGCTGAAATATATGCCATGCCACCGGTATTTCAGATATCAGTAGGGTCATCCATTGTGGACAGGTGTCAGCTGAGCTTCCAGACTAAGACAGACTAGGGAAAAAGATCCAGAAGCCCACTCCTGAAAGAATTAGCCACTGAAAACGCTATGAATAGCAGAAAAGCATTATCAAATAAAGTGCCAGAAAATGAGCCCAAGGCTGGAATGGGGCTCATTATGACTGGGGAAGGGTTCCCTCCTCAAAGTAGAGTCAACTTTAATAAAAGAAATGGAATAAAGACCCTGAAACCTCCTTTTTTCTGGTGTGGCAGGGCTCAAAATGAGAAGAAACATAGTGGCTGCAACATGAGGATCCACGTAAAAAGACTGTGTGCGTGGCACAGTGTTGAGTAGTGTTTCATTCGTTTGTACATAGGGTTGCTATGAGTTGAATCTGAATTGATGGCATCCAACAACACTAATAAGGTGATAATAATTCTGAGCATTCTATCAGACACTCTGTATCAGTAAGGTTCTTTACCTTGGCTGTTGCAAATGCAAACTAGTTCCGGCTCTATGTAAATTTTGAGAATTGTTTATCCCATCATTTTCTTGCCTCTTGGAGTTTCCACTAGTATATATCCCAATATGGAGGAATCCCTCTGCAACTCTATGCAGCTCCTGGTTTCTCTGTATCTTCTTTCTCTCACTGTAGTTTTATTAATATATACACCAACTTGAAAAGACTCCTTTGCACATCTCTGGATCTCTTTCTTTCTCTGCTTTTCTTTTTCTCCAGTCCTCTGCTCCACAAATTCATACTGCCTTAGCCTCTCCAACTCTCATGTCAGTCCCTTGCCTTCAGCAAAAGTGCTAGATTCTGTTTAGGATCCTTTTCCTATGCTAGATTTAGAGACTATCTACAGGCTTTGAATTGAGATGATCTTAAGAATCATCTCATTTGTTTTCTTTCTGTCAGAAATTATACCACCAACTACCTTCTGTTTGAAATCTCTTGCTGAGGAGGACAACTGCAGCAGTTAATCCTGTATGAACAAAAGCAGGGCTACTCTCAAACACAGTAACATAAAATTTCCTTCATCTTTTCTTATTCACCTCAGAGGTACTTCCAAATTTGAATCTGAAATAAACCCCATACTAGATCACCAAATTTCTTCCAACCTATAACCCTGATTCTTTGTGCTCCCATTCTTTAGCCTCACATACTACATTAAAGCCTGTTGTTTCAAACTTTATCCTGAGAAATCAAAGAAACCATCGCTCTTAACATCTTACCACAAAACTAAAATTTTTTTTGCATAACCACTATTTGTATTTCCTTTCCTTAATTCTTGGAAGATAGGCTGACCTTACATGGCCAGATCTATACCACTGACTATTTACTTTCCTGGATCTCATTTCCTGGATCATTCATTTCTTCTTTAACCTTCACTTTCTACTTGGTCCTTTCCTTTACCTACTTATAAATATGCTCAAGTAGTTTCTTCATTTTAAAAAACCTTCATTTGATCATAATTACCCTGTGGCTCCTGTCTAAACACTATCTTCTCATTTAAATTTCTGCTATCTACCTGCTTTCAATATCTTACCATCTTCTACATCCAAAATTTTTTCTGACTGTCTATTAAATGCAAAGGTCATTCTTCAAGTTTCTTGTTCTGTGATACCTTGTTTCTTGACACTTGGTTATTCTGGCTTCTGTAAAACTTAGTTTTCATTTCATTGACTATTCATTGGCTGTTTTCATTTTGAGAGTCTCCTTATTCTATTTCTTTCATAAATATGGATGTCACTCATTCAAGATCTATTTCTTGGCATTCAAACACACACACACACACAAACACACACACACACACACACTTTTTTTATCACATTAAATACTCAATTTTATAACAGTCCACTGACTTTTTTTTAAAGTCTAGAACTATATGCTTTGGACCTAATATAAAAGTTAATCTAGGTTATTTCCCCATTCCATATGAAAAAGATCTATATGTTCAATTTTGAAGTGAGAACTTTCCCAAATAATAATTTTTCTATTTTTGCTTAATGAATCCTAGATGCTGTGAGAACTGTCTAATGTAGAAGACTGTGGAATAAATCAAATGAGGGATAAAAAGGCATGGGTTCCAGTAACTGTGATGAATCTAAACAGATTTTTAGTGATGTTAATGATTCTGCTTTTTACCTTGAAGTTCTAGGTAAGCTTTCTCTCAAATAAAGATTATGACACCAAAACATTTCAATACTTAAAACTCACTACACTCATCTAGACATGTTTCGAGTTTGAGGCAAACCTGGGTACATAGCAAGTTCAAGGACAGCCTAGGCTATATAGCAAAATTCTATCTCAATAAACCAAGACCTGGGGATGTGGGAGTTCAGTGGTTGAGTACATGCCTAGTATGTGTAGGGTTCTCAATTCCATCCCCAGGAACAATAATGATGATAACAACAAGAACAACAACACTACATTAGATTATAACTACTTTGGGAGAACAGCCTTTTATTCTTCCTCATAATCTTGAGCCTGCAGCCATACCACTATGGTCTCTAATCCCATCAGATCAATCCCGTCAGATCCCGGAAGCTAAGCAGAGTCCAGCGTGGTTAGTACTTGGATGGGAGACTGCCTGGGAATACCAGATACTGTAGGCTTGGGAGAAGGACCCTGCAACCCACTCCCTCCAAAAACCAATCTGTCTTTCTAAATAATGTGGGGTCCCTATGAGTCGGATACCAACTCAACAGCATCTAACAACAATAATCTTGAAGTATCTTTATATTCACATTTTATATTCAGTCAACATTAAATATGAAAAAGTTAATGAACCCAGCTTTGAAAACTGAGAATTCCTTAAAAATTGGTAGACACCTCTTTGTTATTTTTGTTAGGTGCCCTCGAGTTGGTATCTGACTCATAGTGATCCTATGTACAATAGGTGAAACACGACTGTCAATGCTTCTTTGCTGTTTTCAATGGCTGGTGGATTGATTTTTGGGAGTAGGTTGCCGGTCCTTCTTCCAAGGTTGTCAGGTCCTTCTCCCAAAGCAACCCTCATAGGGTTTTAATGGCTGATTTTTTTTTTTTTTCGGGATTGCCTGGAGAGTGGATTGCCAAGTCATTCTCCCATGTTTGCAGTGCTGGGAATCAAACTCAGGACCTCAGAGACTACAGAGTGGCTCTCTACCAACTGTACTAAATCCCAGCCCTTTTAAAATTAAAAACTGTGAAATTCCCACTTTGGTGTCATACTATCCTCAGGCTCATTCTTATCATCAATATTTTGGTCTTCTTCCATTCCCCATCTGAAACTCAATATCTTTAATTCATTACTCTTCCCACAAAATTTACGGCCACCGTAGCTACAATCTAGACCAGTGCTTCTCAATGTCTTTGAATCACTTGCATCAGAACTATCTAAAATATACACTATAAGTGAAGATTTCCAGGTTCTACTAAAGATTTAGTCAGGTATTTCTGAATGGTAGGGCTTTTTGATCTTCATTTTTAAGGAAAACACCAGATGATTCTTAGGCATGCTAGCATTTATAAAACACTGGAATATAACCTTAGTTCTGGAAATGCTTGGTTCATCAAAGCTTTGGGAGCTGTGTCTATTTTAATGTACAGAAATGTCCAACTGCATATTATCTTAGTATGATACTGCAATCAACATTAACACTATACCAAATACAATTTATCATATGCAATTCTCTTCTGGGAAATAAATCACAAATCAAATCTATAAAATCTAAGTCCAGTCTGACTACAAAGTATTGAAACAGAATGTCAGATTTATACTGTTTAAATGACTCAAAGATCAACTTAAACAATGTATTTGATTTTCTATTATTGTCCTATGAACTCAATGGCATTAAACTTCTTTAAAAAATCATGTCTTTAGTCAGGCACAGTGGTACCTGCCTGTAATCCCAGCAGCTCAGGAGGTGGAGGCAAGAGGATTGCAAGTTCAAGACCAGAGGCAATCTGAGTAATTTAGCAACACCTTGTCTCAAAAACTAAAAAAATGGGCTAGGGGTACAGCTCAGTGGTACAGCACTTGCAAAGCATGCAAGCATGAGGCCCTGGGCTTAACCTGCAGTACAGCCCCCCAAAAAACAACACACACACACACACACACACACACACACACACACACACACACACACAAAATCAGGTCTTCAAAAAAGAGCAATTAATTCTATAGGACTATACCTTTTAACATACTTGGGGGTTATAATGAGCCATCTCTTAGCTGCTTTTTCTCCCTTACAAGTCTCAGCTTCTTAGCACACAGATAAATACAGAAAATGTGACCTATGCCACCTTAAAAAACCTTATAAAGATAACATAAGTTTTACAAATTTATTCTAGGTTCCTATTTCAAAGCAATCTGAGTTTCAACATGACACAAATTATTAGGTGTTTTATAATGCTATAAATCAAGGACAATTTCAATGATGTATCCAAAAATAATGTTAATTTCACATTTTATTTTTCATACATTATGTAGCTATGAAGTGTCTTTATCCTACATAAATGTCATATTGCATAACGGGACTATGTTTAGTAACTTCAAGAGAGTATTATTACAAGACACTTGATTTGTGAAGCAGTAATACAATCAGATAGAAAATCATTTCATGATTTTCATAATTGACAAACAGCCTGCTAAACTAACTGGAAAAGCATGGGGAATAACCAAAACCTCCACAGGAATCTTAGTCAGATACTCTTCCATGTCTCGAAAAGCACAGGTTCTGATATCTACTATATGCTTACAATGTGCTTCACTTCAAATAACATTCTTTTGAGAGCAGATTTGTATTCCAGGATAAGGAAAAAATGTTTATGAATTTCCATTAAAACTTGACACTTTCTATCCTTTTCAACGCTTACAGATAGCAGCCAAAGAAAACCACAAAAATATACTTAACTGTACATGAAAACCAAATTAATGCCATTTTCTACATAGCTATTTCTATAACACCTGCAGCCATACCACTGTGTCATCCAATCCCATCAGATCTCAGAAGCTAAGCAGGGTTGGGCCTGATTAGTTCCCACCTGGGAACAATAGGTGCTATAGGCTTGGGAGAAGTTCCCAGCAACCCACTCCCAAAAAACAATCAGCTATTGAAAACTCTATGAATAGCAGAGAAACAGGACAATAGTGTTTTCTCTATTGTACATAGGGTCATTAGGAGTCAGAGACGACTCCTAAAGGGAAGTTCCTAAAGGGAAAACCCCCTGACCTTAAACAGGAGAAGAACCCTGGATTATCCAGGTGGGACCAACAAATAATGCAACTATTTAAAAGAAGGAGGAGATAAGGATTGTATACATAAGCAATTTAATTTTTTAAAGTCTCAAATTTTCTAACTTATTTAAGCTTATGTTTGTAGTTTTACTAGTGCAAAAGTAGCACAATGAAACTCTTAATCGTCCAACAAAACCTCTGATTGTAGAAATATAAAGCACAGGACTCAATGGTGCCTAACAACAACAATTTCTATAGCAGTCATTCTCAAAATGTTGTCCTGAACTAGCAGCATAGATATCCACTGGGAACTTGTTAAAAATGCAAATTTTTGAGGCCTTCCCAGTCCTGTTGAATGAGACAGCTTGTATGTATAGGACCAAAGTCTAAGTTTATCAAGGCCTTCTGGTATCGTGGTGCCTGCTCAAGTTTGGAAAACTGTAGGTATAGAAATAAGGGGAATACAAGCATTAGACTCTCAGATACAGAAATGGAGAATGCTTTAAAGGATTGTATACATAAGCAATTTAATTTTTTAAACTCTCAAATTTTCTAACTTATTTAAGCTTATGTTTGCAGTTTTACTAGTGCAAAAGTAGCACAATGAAACTCTTAATCGTCCAACAAAACCTCTGATTGTAGAAATATAAAGCACAACGAGCAAGATATTAAGAGTGTAATAAGAAAACCAATGCAAGAAATAATAGCAGGTACCACTTAGTGAATTCTTACACTATTACAAGCATTTGTTGTTGTTGTTGTTGTTAGGTGCCGTCGAGTCGGTATCCGACTCATAGCGACCCGCATAGGGTTTTCAATGGCTGAGTGCTTCAGGATTGCCTTGGGAGTGAACTGCCAGGCCCTTCTCCCATTTTTGTGGTGCTGGGAATTGAACTGGGGACCTCAGAGACTGCAGTGCAGTGCTCTACCCACTGAGCTAAATCCCAGCCCATTCCAAGCATTAGATAAGGCATTTCATATATTTTTATTTCTCGCTTAATCTTCACAACCTTCTCATTTTACAAATAAAGAAACTGAAAGTAAAAGTTAAGTGTAGTATGCAGAATAATATCTTCCTGAAAATGTGCACATACTAGTTTCTGGAACTCAGGAAGGTGGTTACATGGTAAAGGGAAAACCCCCTGACCTTAAACAGGAGAAGAACCCTGGATTATCCAGGTGGGACCAACAAATAATGCAACTATTTAAAAGAAGGAGGAGATAAGAGTCAGAGGTACATAACTACAAAGTAGGCTCAGAATCTACTGCTAGTTGTTTTAAAGATAGAAGAGGGCATGAGCTAAGGACAGTGAGCTGCCAGAGCATTCTGGCTGGAAAATTCAGGGAAATAGAGCCCTATCTTAGAGTTTCTGAAGGAAACACACTCCTAAACACCTTGATTTTAGATCACTGATTGATATCAGACATATGACCTTTGGAATGGCAAAGTCATAAATTTGGTAATTTTAAGTGATTAAATTTTTGCTGATCTCTATGGTGGCAATCAGAAAATATATTCACTATGTAATGTATCCAGTGTCACAACACTACTAAGTAGATGAGCTATAATTTGAATTCAGATTCAAAATCCCTATTTTCCCCATATTTCATGGGGCCATGTTTTCTAATCAATAACTATAGATATCTAATATTAAGCAGCACTTTACTATGGGCTGGGGTTTGGATCAGTTAGTACACAGTGTTTGCTCCCCCTGCTCTGAGGGGTGCTGATCCCCAGCATCCCAAAAATGGGAGAAGAACCTGACAGCCCACTCTCAAAACAGTCCTGAAAACAATCGCCACTGAAAACCCTGTGAATAGGAGAGAAGCCATGACAGAAGTGCAGGGCAGGGCACAGCCTCAAGTAGTGTTTACTTCTGTTGTACATAAGATCTCTATGAGGCAACTCAACTCAATGGCATCTAAAAAGAACAACAACTAAACAGCCTACAAATATTTTTCAAGCTGCTTTGGTTAGAATTAGAAGACTTGCCAGTAGTACCATTACCTTTCCCAACTGGGGTCATCTACCAGCATATCAGTCCTTCACCCAAATCAAACTTGCAGAGGTATTGTTTGTTTGGTATGGTGTTTTAAAGGAATATATTCTCTATTTCCTTGGCTCTGATATTTTCTCTTTTCTTATAGTTGATATAGTTCAGATGTTTATGCTACCACTGTAGGCTTTATATCAGGGCTTTGAATCCACAAAAAATTGGGTTCAGGTTAACATATTGGCTCAATATGTTAAATTTAGAGGTTTTGGTGTTCAAGTTTAATCCTTACGTATAGATAAATAAATATTTTTTTTTCAATTTTTAAATAGCTAATGATACCAAAAGGGCTGGGATTTAGTTCAGTTGGTAGAGCACTGCTCTTCAGTCTCTGAGATCCCAAGTTTGATTCCCAGAACCTCAAAAATGGAAGAAGGACATGGCAATCCACTCCTGGTGCAATCCCAAAATAATCAGCCACCGAAAACCCTATGAGGGTTGCTATGAGTCAAACATGACTCGATGGCACCTAACAACAATAACAAATGATACCAAAACAAACAAACAACAGCAACAACAACGAATACATTAAAAGCTGAACTCAAACTCAAGTTTTCACTCGGTTTGTGTTCAGGTTTGGATTCATGTTTGGCTTGAAACCCTGCTATCTATACATAGGATCTGAAACCAAACCAGACCTGAATCTTCTAAATTTTAACATAATGAACCCACATCTAAACTTGAACCCAATTATTCACAGGTTTAAAGCCCTGCCTAATATGCATTTGTTTTCAACAACTCTTCCTACAAATACATGGTGAAGTTCCCTCATCATAATTTTTAAATTCTTTACCACTTCGGGGAAAAAATCTATGGTTTTAGAAGTTAATAGCAATGCAATATACAATAGAAGAGAAAAACATATATATAACCACTAGTAGGAAGGAAGGGGCTGGGATTTAGCTCAGTTGGTAAAGCGCTGCACTGCAGTCTCTGAGGTCCCGAGTTCCGTTCCTAGCACCGCAAAAATGGGAGAAAGGCCTGGCAATCACTCCCAAGGCAATCCCGAAACAGTCAGCCATTGAAAACCCTATAAGGGTCCCTATGAGTTGGATACCGACTCGAAAACTGAGTTAAATCTTTTAGTCAAGTGTCTATAAAAAAGATAACTACTTTATTTCATAAACTTATAAAAAGCAGTTGAGAATAAACAAAGGAAAACTATTTTAGTTACAGAAAAACAAAATCAATATTTGGTAACACATATACAAATAAGTTTTAAATAACTTTATTGTTGAGTTCATGATTATAATCTATGTGTTTCTGATGGAAATTATGCCATACATTCTAAACATAGATTTATTTTGAAAAAATGATAAAAATCCCTTCTTTCTTTCTTTCTTTCTTTCTTTCTTTCTTTCGTACTGGAAGGTTGAAATCAGGGCCTAGTGCATTCTTTACAAGCACTCTACCACTGAGCTGTACCCCTAGCCCCTTTATTATTTTTTGTCTTGAGACAGGGTCTCCCTAAATTATACAGACTGCCTCTGGCCTTGAACTTGCAATCCTTCTACCTCTGCCCCCCAAGTCACTGGTGTGCAACACCATGCCTGGCCACCAAAAGCATTTTGTGATAAGACTTTGAAAATACTGGCCTAGAGAAACACCAGAATATTACTTGTTGACATTTTAATTTTATCAATACTAAAGTTTAATAAATAAGAACTTCACAAATCTCTTCCTTTAGAGCTTGCTTTCTTTCTTTCTTTCTTTCTTTCTTTCTTTCTTTCTTTTCTTTTTTTTCTTTTGCAGTACTGGGGGTTGAACCCAGGGCTACTGGGGGTTGAACCCAGGGCTACTGGGGGTTGAACCCAGGTCTACTGGGGGTTGAACCACGCTTGAATGCTTTGCAAGTACTGGATCAGTGAGCTGCACACCCAGCCTATTTTTTTACCTTTTGAGACAGGGTCTCACTAAATTATACAGACTGCCTCTGGTCTCAAACTTGCAATCCTCCTACTTCCACCTCCCAGGTCACTGGGATTACAGGCATGTGCCACCACACCTGATTCCCAGCATTTATTTCTATTTTAAATATTTCATATTTCTTTTCCCTGGGCTCCAAATTTAAAGAAACATAATTCCCCAAACATCTCTTTCACAACCACTTATCTATGTTATTTTCTTTATGTTCCCTGAACTTCCTTCTTTTCCAAAACAAAGCATACAAAGTCCTTATAGACAATGTGCACATATGCCCTAAGAATTCTCTCTTTGACAGTCTTAAGCAATAGATAATCCTCTTCTATGTTACCTAGTACACTGAAGTACCTCCCCTGTGGCACTTGAATTTTGATATAATTATTTATTGTCTTGTTTGCATACCCTACAAGAAAATAAGATACTGTAGGGCAACAGCTGTGATTAGTTAATCTGTATTTGTATCCCCACATCTAGAAGAGTTTCTATCTTGCAGAAGTTCCAATATTTTTTGTTAAAGAAAAATAAAGTGTCCAGTGGGCAACAAGTAGCCGTTGGAGTGAGATAGTTTGGGGAACACCCAACTGATGTTTACTGGCTTTGTAATCTTGGGTAAGAAAATTTCACGAAATCTTTAGTTTCCTTCCATATATAATGGACATCATAATATTTCACTTCACTCAATTGTTATGAAAATCAAAGTAGATAATGCAGGTAAACATGCCAGTACAAAGCAACTAGAGGCAGCTATTCTGTTTTGGTCTATTTCATACTGTTAAAAGAAAATAACAGACTGGGTTACTTATAAGAAACAGAAGTTTATTTCTCTTAGTTTCAGAGGATAGGAAGTCAAAGATTAAGGCAATGGCAGGTTTGGGAGTTTGTTGACAGCTTCTGTTTGTTTCCTCAAAAAAAGAGAAATATTATCTTCTTACAGAGGAAGGTAGAGGGGCAAGAGCAATGTAGCCTCTTTCTTTTCCCCAGTACTGAGGGTTGAAGCCAGGGCCTAAGGCTTGCATGCTTTCCGAATGCTATACTACTAGCTGCACCCCCCCCCGCCCACTTTTTAACTTTTTGAGACAGAGTGTCAGTAAATTACACTGACTGCCTCTGCTCTCAAACTAGTGATCCCCCTGCCTCTGCCTCCTGAGTTGCTGGGAAATTTAGCCTCTTTTATAAGGTCCATGGGGTGGCAGGGGGCGGAGGGAGAGAATGCCATCATGACCTAAACTCTTCTTAAAATTCCACTGGCCACCAGGCATTACCATGCATCCATGTAATCCCAGTGAGTGGGAAGATGAAGCAGGAGGATTGTGAGACCCTGCCAACACATACATACATACATACATACATACATACATACATACATACATACAGTCCCACTTAAAAATACTATCACACTGACAACATGTGAATTTTGAGTAGAAAACACTCAAACCATAGAATAATGATCCTGTATTTTAGACTTTGATAATCCCTATTTATCTGTTGGGGCTGGGGTTTAGCTGAATTAATAGAGTTTCACTCTGCAGTTTTTAAAGTCCCCAGTTTGATCCCCAGCACTGCAAAAATGGGAGAAGGACATGGCAATCCACTCCAGAGGCAATCTCAAAACAAGCAGTCACTGAAAACCCTATAAGGGTCGCTGTGAATTGGGACATGATTCGATGACACCTAACAACAACAGTCACCTAACAACAACAACAATTTACCTGGGACTTCACTTGACTCTGATTTCTGAAACCTTACCAGAACACCAAACACCCTTTACCAGTCTATCTTGTGACCCAGGTAAAGCGCCTAATAAAATTTTAGGGAATGCAGCACTCAGACCTTTTCAAAGCAATACACCAGATCAAAATATTTTCCCAGGAATTATCTGAGTGACAGGATGTTGTGTCCACTATAATTAAATAACAATAATAGAGTTAAGCTACCTGAGGAAAGAGAAAGAAATCACACTGACTGAAGCAGAATTCATTGTGATGGTCTAGTACAGATAACCCATATGCAAAAATCACAAGACAGATCCACAAACATAAGACAGACTCAGTTCCCTGCCCACACACTATGATCACATGGACTTGTGGAGATGATAACACATTTGACAGAATCTAGGGAAAACATACTTGATATGCCAGTGAAATGGAAACTTTGTGCTTATAGCTGGGGGTGATTTTTTTTTTCTATCAATCCTTGCTTTTTCCCTGTTCCCCGGTCAGCACCCAATTACATATTTTCTGTGAAGGCAATTAAAATTTTTTCTATATGGTATTAGAATACTAAGTATATTCCTCAAATGCATTTTGCAATTTAGTTCATTTTGTTAAATGTAATTATAGACGCAAATATTCTTTAAAAAGAGAAAATCAATAAATGTTGTTTTGCTGTAACTGCTCAGACCTTATCACTGTCTTATTCCTAACCCTGGGGCTATCAATTTTTCCCAGGTGTCTATTGCTGATTAAATGAGAGCCATCCCTCAAGACAGTTTTCTTCTCCCTAGTTATCTTGGCATGGTCTGTAAAGAAATCTCTCTCCTTTTTTCTTCATTCAGTGCACCCTGAAGTAGAAGTGCTGTGTGAAGACTCTTTCTCTTCTACCACTTGAGTTACCAAGATGAAATTCTTTGGGGTCCTCCTATGGTTCTCAAAATTTAGTTTCTTGGTTCCAGCAGTAATTAGTGAATTCTACAAATGACTGTTAGCATTTTGATAAACTAGATTTGTTAAATTAGTTTATCACATCAAATTTTGGGGACAAAACATAAAAGCTTACTGTATTTCATTTCTCTCATTTTGGTAGATAGAGAGTATTTATTTTAACCAGAACTGTATCTGCTATAACCAACAAAATTTTAAAAGTCAGCTACATAGTACATGGGCTAGAAGCTCAACTTTTACTTATCAACTATTATGTCTTATGACACTCTAAGAGCAAAGTTTATACAATATGCATGTAGTATATATTCTGTCTATCCTAAGTTCAATTATGTTTTATTAAATAACATGAATGTCATTCATGAAATAACATGAACTACAAAATGATATTTTGTAAATATGAGTAAATGATACAGGACTAACAAACTCAAAAAAGAAATCAGGGAGTTTGGGGAACACAATGTTAGTCATTAAAATACATTTGTGGGGCAGGGTATATAGCTCACTGGTAGACTCCTTTTCTAACAAAAAGAAGGCCCTGGGTTCAATCTCTAGCATTATAAAAAAGAAAAACACATGTATGTTAGAATTACAGTATGAAACAAGAAATACACAATATTGTACATTACGAGGTACATTATAGCATATGTGATTTCATTATACTGTATGGAAATCCTTAAGTTAGTGATTTTTCTTTTACAAGTTAACAATATGACTAGTAGGTACTGATATACAGACTGCATTAAACTGTGTCACCATGAGTATTCTTGAACGTATTTCTTCAAATCTAAAATAATTTTGGAACAAATTTGGTAGTACCAGCTTGCATTTGCTGATTAAAAGGCAAAAAGAAACTTCAGTAGAGTCAGTGAGACAATTCAAAAAGGAAATGTAAAATGTAAATTACTGTGATTAATCACCATTTGAATAAAATACGAAATGTCTGCAAAGGTGGGTAAGTTCCAGGATAAATAAGTATATTAAAAGATTTAATGGAGTAAGGATAGAGTGGAAAAAAAGAATAGGAATTTTTGTGTAATAAAATATGCTCATATACATGTTAAAAGTACAAGACAGAATTAAAATAAATTTTTGAGTCTCACTATGCTAGGACTAGGTTTGTTGCTCAGACTAGGCTGTTTTGAGGCTTATTCAAAAACAACTCATTTGACTCCCTCCTCCAATATTGATTAATTATCATAAGATGGGGAAGATAAGAAGTTCAAGTGGGCCGACTTCAAGGGAGTACTCAGTCTGCAACCTTTTGGTATCTGCACCTCTAGGAAGATTTTAAATGCAGTCTCACACCCCATTGCATAAAGGTAAAATCAGAATCTTTGGAAGTGGTGCCTAGAACATGGGTTTTAACACACCTTCCAGGCAATTCTGGGCTGGGATTTAGCTCAGTTGGTAGAGGGCTGTGCTGCAGTCTCTGAGGTCCCGAGTTCAATTCCCAGCACCGCAAAAATGGGAGAAGGGCCTGGCAATCTACTCCCAAGGCAATCCCGAAACAGTCTGCCATTGAAAACCCTATGAGGGTCACTATGAGTCGGATACCAACTCGATGGCACCTAACAACAACAACAACAATCTAGGCAATTCCATGCACAGTAAAGAAGCACTGCTCTAGGATGCAGGTGAGCAAACTGTTTCCTAAAGGATTTGAAAAAACCACTGGGGCCTTTCAGGCCCCATGCAGTCACAACTACTCAGAGCGTTCTCTATTTTAGCACAGCCCCATAGACAATAAATAGAAGGATGAGTGTGGTCATGTGCTAATAAAACTTTATTTATAGACACTGAAATCCAATTTTATACATTTTATGTGATATGAAATACTATTCACTGCTCTTTTTCATCCTATCTAAAAATGTAAAAACCATTACTGGATGGATCACAGGATATACAAAACCAGGACATAGGTCAGATTTGGCTTGCTAGTGGTAAGTTACCAAACTCTGTTGCGGGATATGAAACACTTTATAGCAGAAATAGATTCTAAGTATCTTTCAAGGTAAGTGTAAAACAAGAATTTAAAAAACTTAGTCCTCAGTAGGAAAAACAGGACTGAGTTGATGTATATATTAACAATTAAAAGGAAAGACTCAGTAGTAAAAGCAATGATAAACTGACACCTGGCCAGAGAGAAGGTGTAAAAGGTGCAGAAATGTAATTTAAGTGAGGAAACTAGGTTTAGATTAGAACAAAATGTAAGTAAAGCACTGAATTCAAATATGATTATAGTATCCACTTTTTGTTTCTTGTTTCTCATTATCATTGGTGGTCAGGAGATCTAAATTCTAGTCCTAGCCATAGCCAATCTAGCTGGGT
Source organism: Pedetes capensis (assembly GCA_007922755.1). Taxonomy (NCBI): domain Eukaryota; kingdom Metazoa; phylum Chordata; class Mammalia; order Rodentia; family Pedetidae; genus Pedetes; species Pedetes capensis. Next base: position 77,622 of record VMDO01003078.1, read on the forward strand.
AATCTTAGGCAATTTAGTTTCTATATCTACAAATTATGGGAGAAGGGCCTGGCAATCCACTCCCAAGGCAATCCCAAAACAGTCCGCCATTGAAAACCCTATGAGGGTTGCTATGAGTCGGATACCGACTCGATGGCACCTAACAACAACAACATCTACAAATTAAGGTGATTATTGTAAACACATCTTAATTCTCCAAAATTAAATTTTTGAAATTCTGAAAACAAGGCAGAAATACAGCTAATACACTATAAACTTTAGGATCCAATAACAATCACACAGCAATTCCACATGTGGCCAGTATGCTACACTGTACCAACTATTTATAGTTCACTGTTGAAAATATTAAAGGAAAAAAAGGCTAAACTTACATCATTATACAGTATGCTCCAAAGAACGTGGAAATGGTTAACATCACTAAAATCAAGTTGTTATCAAGTCTGTCTTCTACTTAGAGATTTCCAATGATGCTCCATGCCTTCCTAGTACTGTAAAGTGAAGTCCATCCAGGCAATGCAAGTTTCTCAGTGACCTGACCCAGCTGCTCCCCTGACCTCACCTCCTTCTCCCTGTCCCCTACTCACTGCCCACCAGCCCCTTGGCTTCTTCCTACTCCAAGACCGGAATACTTCCACCCCAGGGCCTGTGTCCACACTCTTCCCCAACCTGAAATGTTTTCCTGCTGGATATCCACATGCCTTACATCCTCATCTTCTTCCTCAAGAATCATGTTAGTGAATCCTACCCAGACGATTCAATTGAAAACTCCAACCTCTTCACTCCTCTCAACTTTCGGTGTATCTATCCCATATCCACAATCCTGCTGTATTTTCTTTCCCATGTCTGTATTAGCTTGTTGTCTTATTTCTTAAGTTACCTGCTTGTTTGTTTCCTGTGGATCCTCTCCCCTCACTTACAAAGCTTTTGCAGACAGTGATTTGTTTCTTTTATTCACTAGCACATTGTAAGTACCCAAAAGAGTACCTGGCATGAAGAAGACTCTTAAGAAATATCTGTACAATAAATAAATGAATGACTGCCTTAATGAAAGATAAGTGTCATTTGTTGAGTAAAGCCATACAATCATAGCAACTACCCAATTGTAAATAAATTTAATAGCACTTTTAATAAAATTCTATTTTTCCCTAAATAATAATGTTTTTTCTTATATTACCTGTTTTAGATCGTAAAATCAGAAATTTTATTTTCAATTTCTTCAAATGCCCTTATGTTTGCTGCTAGGTACATAAATCAGAATAGTATTTTTCATCATGCTTTTAATGTTTTAAAGACAGTAGGTAAAAGTTCCCTATGCTAGAGTATAGGTAAATGTTGCAATTAATTGTTAATTACTTTAAAATATGAGATAGCATATGAGTATAGAAAATGTTAAAGACAAAAATACAACATGATTTCAGCATTTAGTATCTTCACTTTTAAATAACGTTAGTTTATTTAAACTATAAATTCAAAGTCATTTAGTTGTTATTGTTTTTGTTGTTGTTGCTGTTGTTTGCAGTACTGGGGATTGAACTCAGGGGCTTACCCATACTTTGCAAATGCTGTACCACTGAACTGTATTCCCAGTCCACCGATTTTTATTTTTTACCTTAGGACAAGATCTCCCTAAGTTGCACAGACTGCCTCAAGCTCACTATCCTCCTGCCTCTGCCTCTTGCGTCTCTGGGATTATAGGTATATACTATCACACCAGCCTTAGGACTTTAATTTTTAGGAAAAAATCCACAATTCTCTAATTGGACATATAAATCTGATAGATATTAAAAGAATACACTTAATTTGTCTGCATAAAATATATACTATTGAGTCCACATTAGATAGTCATTCTTGTTAATACATGCTTTAAAAACTACACTGCCTGTTTCTACTGCTAAGAGATTATATTACTTTGTCCTTCCTTTTCTGATAAGGACATAATTGCAATGATTTGTGTTCTGGATCTATCTAAGCTAAAATAAAATGATTTATATTTATTGTCTTGCTTGGTACAGGTAAATTATTTTGTAGCACATTCAAGCACTGGTCCACTAAAACAAGAGCTAAGACACACATAACTTCCTTCTAAGTTGGCACTACTAAATTACAAATAACAAAAACAAAAAGTAAACCAAAAACAAACTTAAAAAGCTCTTCATTTTCATAAGAAGTCAGGAAATATACAGAATATCCTCTGCCTCAGAACTATTTACCTTTCCTTTGCTCTGTTTTCTCTAGATATGAGAAGATTTGGAATAAATCAAAAGTAAAGTCTGCCATGCTAACATCAATATGTCCTCCTAATTTTATCTTCTTTGAAGTTTTTGCACGATCTAGTCATCTTACCTATCTGCTCTTGGAAATATTCTCTTTCTTAAATATCCTGGCAGTCAATATCGTGAGTTTCTCCTAACTTCATACTTTGTATCTCCCTTCTCTGGCCCCACTGCAGGCTCGATTTATAGACTCGTCCACATATTATCATAACTACTGGTGTTCATACCTTCTTTTTACTCTACTTATTCTCCCTGGGCAATAAGAGTTCCCTCTGCCTTCTGTCAGTACCTTCATGCTGATGACTCCCTAAATCTGTTTCTCTCCTTAAGATCTTTTCACTGATGCTTAGGATATTCAAACTATGAGTAAATTCCATATGGCTGGCCTTTTGTTGTTGTGGTTGGGTGCCCGTGAGCCAGTTCTGAGTCTTGGCTGGCCTACAGTCACCTAAATCAGCATCTTGCACCACAACTTCCAGTATATCTAGAGAGGGAGAGAGGGAGAGAGACAGAGAGAAAGAAAGAAAGAGAGAGAAAGAGAAATGAAGATGTGCCTCCTTTCAGTTAACCTCTATCTTAATAAATGACCTCACAATATATTACAAAAATAACATATTTGAACAACTGGAAAACTGGGCATCACCTCTGTCTTCTTTCCCTGAACTCCTGTGTCAAAGAACTCTCAACCCCTATCCGTTATCCCTCCACACTCTTTCTGAAACCAACTTGCATCACTCATCCTGCATTATCACTGGACTCTTTCAGCCCCTCTGTCCCTATCTCTGACTTGAACTACAGTTGTTGTTGTTAGTTGTCATCCAGTCAGGTCCAACTCACAGTGACCCTATGTATAAAAGAACAAAATACTACTCAACACTGTGCCATGCACACAATCTTTTAAACTTGGAGCCCAATATTCCAGAAACTATGTTTCTTATTTTGAATCATGCCACATCAGCAAAAGGAGATCCCAGGGGCTTTACTCCATTCCTGTCATTAAAGTAGACTCTACTTTGAGAAAGCAACTCTTCCCCAGCCATCTTTTGAATGCCTTCAAGTCTGGAGGACTCGTTTTCTGTCACTATATTTGACAAAGTGTTTCTTTGCTATTCATAGAGTTTTCAATGGATAATTGTTTTGGGAGTGGGCTGCTGGATCCTTCTCCTTAGTCAGTCTTAGTTTGAAGCTCAGCTGAAACCTGTCTGCCATGAGTGGCATAGCTTTCAGCATCACAGCAACACACAAGCCCACATACTAATACAAACTGACAGACACATAGTTGGGGGTGAATTACAATTTGGGTCTCCTAAATCAACAAGCTAACTTCAATGCTGTGTACTGGCTTCCCATTCCCAACCAGATCTTCCAAAATTTAGCTTTTGTTGTTGTTTTTAGTTTTTGTTTGTTTGTTTATTTCGGTCCACAAAACTCTACCACTGGATTCACTAGGACTTTTTCTCCTCAATGGTATTGCCTTTGAGAAGTGGAGTTTTCTGTAAATCCCTGGGAAGATACACTTAGGAGTATAGGACCATGTGTGTGAAGGTGAGCTGTGGCTGAAGAACAGGACAGAAAATAAATACTTTGAGATCACATCTGTTGGTGTATTAGCCCAATTGTATTTCTCATCAATTTTCTTCCATGCCACTGTGTGGGTTATGTTTGTGATAAAATGATTTAATATGGGTTGGTATCATTGTGTGTTAACATACAGTACTCTACTATAAATCATGTATTCTGTAAGAAGATATGATTCTTTACTATCTCAAAATGTTTAAAAAACTTACTGCTGTAATTGATTGTCTTAAGCTAAAAGACTTAAGTTAAACCTATAACATAAGGATTCATTACTTAGTTTTATTCTGCTAAAACAAATTGTTCAAGCAATTTTTTCTTTTTTGAGATGAAAAGATTTTCTTTACAACATTTGCACTATTTTTGTTTCAAATTTAAGGAGAATAAGATTTCCACAATGATTGCAGGTCCAAGAGCTGATTGCCTACATTAAAACATTCATTCTATAATTATTTGAAGTTAGAGACCTGTTGAAACAATATAGTTTACTTTAAGTAGGCAAAAGCTGCATTGTAGCCAGAATGAAACATTGCCATGGAAGATCCATCAGAGCCCATGACTTATACAGTTCTGGAGCATTAAAATTACTCTGACATGTGTTCCCATTTTGTCTGTGGCTTACTTTAAAAAGGCCAAGGAAACAGCACTAGTGCTTTCCTCTCTTCACTGGTAAATCTGGGATGATAAAAGAGCTCTTTCCACTTAATCTGTCGTACAAAAACAAAGTAGAAGGCTAAGGAGGAAGAATACAATTTCTTTAGTTAACTACTGAAGTTATAAGCATCTTACATTGCCGCAGTCCAGCTGCAGCCTAGGATCCAGGCATTCCCAAAGGCATCTGAGGAGTGGGCGATGGGCAACCAAAATTGTACCTAATATGTTTAAATTTATTTAACTATCTATGATTAATCTTACCATATAGAACAAGGAATTTCAATGTAAATCTATATGTAAATGGTAAATACACATAAAATATCTTTTGTGTTTAACAGTAAGTTTAAAAAGTTATTTGATTGTAAAATACATAAATCAGCTAAGTTATCCTGAACGCATATGGATGGAAAGGAAATCCTGGCTTGTTCAGATACTTTCTGTGTGGGTTACATGCATAGATCATATGGCTCTCTCTAGAATGAAGGGTTAGATAATTATGAAACACTTCTCATTAAAACATGCAGAATTCTACCAATGGCTAAATTTAAAAGTCATTTTCACCTTTATTAAGAAACACGATTAAGCATAAAGAAAAGCATCTCAGGTTTATTTATTCAATATCATTGAGAAGAATGCAAAATTGTCAGGGAATTCGCTTTAGCATACAATCAGCATATGCTCCCTACTCTTGCTGGGAGGCCAGTAACAGAACAATAATCCTGACAAACAGTATCAGAATGATAATCTGGAATGAGCAAAAAGACAAGAAAGTGAGTTTTATAAAACAAAACTTATGAGAACCAAGTGCTCAGCATAGCGGTTTAAGAAATGGATTAAATAGTAATTAGAACCCAAGAAACTATGGCAAGTGGCAATTTTTTCTTATGTCTACTTTGCTATTTCTATATTTCTTTTCTTAAAATTGTTTTTGAAGATAAGATCCAATGTTTTTCTACTTGTAAGAATTCTCTTCTTGATTGCTACAGAAGAGATTTAAACATAAGTTTGAAAAAGATGGTATGAAAAGTTGAAAAGCTTTTTAGTAGATTTATGAAAAACTATGTCTTCAAAGACAACAACTCCTTCATATTAATCAGTAAGCAATACTGAATTCATTTTCTACAGCAACAGCTTAAAGAATTTAAAATCCCTTTTTTTTTTCACAAGGAGGTCTTAAAAATATCAAGCTTAGATAGTTAGTTTAGGCATTTCTACTACTACCTTATCTCTTTGTAGAAAATGGAGAGTGGTGGCGGGTGCACAGATTCCCTAGAAAGTGAATTATTATTTTTTTTCCTGTAAGGGTAATACTTTTCTCTAGCTGAGAAAGTCAAGAAAGACACAGAAAGAAAAGAAAAGAAGAAATCAATAAAATAATAAAAATAGAAATGAACTACTTAACATAAAGTTAACATAAAGTACATAAGTAATTCAGGAAGAAAAAATTATACGTTCGGATTGAAAATTGTATCTTTGAGATTAGGAAAAGATAATATTTGTCAATTATCCTAAATAAAATTCAGACCTTTCATTTTTCACATAATAAAATCAAGAACATCTTTCTCAACTCTCACTCCTCAAATCAAATATTAAAGAAGTCACCCAGGACAGCTCAAATACAATGTCATTGCATAAAATTAGTACTCTTCTACTAATCAAACCACTAGTCACAGAGGGTATCACAAAAAGGTATACACAGCTTATGACAAAAATTTTCCTTTTTATTCCTTTAAGAAGATCTTTTATTCTAGTTCTGGTAACTCTTATCTCCTCTGCACACTGTTAGGAGACTTATGTGGCAAAAGTGTAAACTGTTCCCCGCCATAGCAGAAGTAGGACTTGTTGCTATGTAAGGCCTCCCAGATCATCCCTTGTGCACATCACACACAATATATCAAGTATCACAAACTTACGACAGATGTTTGTGATTGTTGTGCGTACTGGAGCTTCTGTTGCATACTCACATGTTCATTGTCATTGTACTTCCACAATGTTCTTGAATTTCAAATACTACCTCAAAATGGTCTTGCACTCCTCCCAGGACAACTGTATTTCTGGCATTTTGATGGTCCTGCCTGTCATATCGTGGTGCTGGCATTCATTTGATTAATGCCACCTTTTATGCAAACATCATGCTACATATTGCTACCATAATTCAATTTAACTTCAAAAAGTAATACATAAATAACATTGCTTAAAATGTGTATACATTTTTTTCCACACTCTTGGTATTTATTATGTATCATGTACTAGATATTATTATAGTTGGTACAGAGAATACAAGGAAGTAGAAGAATCAATACTTGTATTTCAAGAAAAATATCCAGAGAAACTACAACTCAGTGACTCATGAATGCCAAAAGAATGATAGGATGAGTTTGATTTAGATTTTCTGGGAAGTAGAACAGTCAATATAATTCAGTGGGCTAACACATGAAAGAGAAAAACATAAGGCAATTTAAAGAGAAAGTAATTAAGAAAGAAAATGTTACAGTGCAAGTTATGGTTCTAGATCAGAATTTGGGTCAGACATAAGAACTAGAGAGAGCCTAGGGACTAGATACGTTTGCATAAGAACAATGAGTGTTTTAAAAGGTAATGCAATTTGAGAGTATCCAAGTCTTGCTTTGTTGTTGTTGTTGTTAGGTGCTGTTGAGTCGAGTCGGTATCCGACTCATAGCGACCCTCATAGGGTTTTCAATGGCTGACTGTTTCGGGATTGCCTTGGGAGTGGATTGCCAGGCCTTTCTCCCATTTTTACGGTGCTGGGAATTGAACTTGGGACCTCAGAGACTGCAGGGCAGCACTCTACCAACTGAGCTAAATCCCAGCCCAAGTCTTGCTTTAGAAGGATTAATACCACTATAGTGTCAGCAGCACATGATTCCCAATGAAAAAAAACAGAAAGGCAAGAAGTTTACTGTAAAGATGATGGAGTATGAGGTTCAGGACACATGGTATAAAGCAGGGCAGATGAAGAAGTAAAACACATTTCAAAGGAGATGTTTTAAAATAATCCAGAATCCATTTAGATATGGGAGTGAGAGTTGAAAAAACTATAAGAAGAGGAGTAGCTGCAGCCTAGCACAGTAGTGCAAATCTTTAATCCTAGTGACTCTGGAGGTGGAGGCAGGAGGTCACAAGCTTGAGACCAGAGGCAGCCTGAATAACTTAGGGAGACCCTCTCTTAAAAATACAGAGTAAAAAGTAAACTGAGGGTATGGCTCACTGGTGGAGAGCTTGCAAAAAGCACACGTAAAAAAGAAAGAAAAAGAAAAGGAGTACAGATTGATGTTTTAGATGATTTACATCAACAGGGAAATTTCTATCAGGCAATTGGAAGGAGGGTTCAATCAGAAGAAGCTGTCAATACACACACAAACACACAACACACATCACATATACACACAGACATGAAGACAGATGTAGGGAAATACCTAGAGGGGAAGAGACAGAATGTGCATGCATGAATCCAGCACCAAGGAAGTTATCATAAAAGGCCCTACTTCATATCACATATAAGATCAATCCCAACATCCTTAGATATTTAAATTTGAAAGACAAATCATAATTTTTAGGAAAAAATGTATAATAACTTCAGCATTACAAAAATCTTCTTAACCAAGATATATTTTAAATCTGTAAATGAAAATCAATAAAGCATCAATATTAAAATTAAAACTTTTTGTCCAGGGAATAAGAAGAAAAGTGACAACTATGCTCAAACTAAGAAAAACATATATTATTATAAAAAGATTAATATCTAGACTAAAGAGGGCCAACCAATTGTTAAGAAACAAATAAACAAATAGAAAAATAGGTAAAGGGCACAATTGACAATCATTTGAGAATATATTCAGCCTCAGTGGGAGTCAGAGAAATTCAAATATTCAGAAACTGAAATTTTAAGCACAATTTTTACCCTGACCCAATGGAGAAAAGAATCTGAATGTGTACAAATAACAACTGGTGAGAATATGTAGCAAGAAAAATATACAGTGCTGGTTGGAATGCCAACGGCTCAATCATTTTGATAAAAAATAAATGTGATATCAGATTGCCATGTCAAATACAATGCCACATAACACAGGACTATGACTACTTAGCAATAATATACACATTATAGCAATGCTATGAAAAAAACACAATACCTATTGACAGAAGAATGAAAAATTAAAGTTAGCTTATTTAAAATTAGAATCCTATACAGCGATGAAAAAGAATTAATTATAGCTATATAGAAAACATTGACATGAACTAAGGAGAAATGAAGTTGTAAAAAATGCACAAAACATGTCACTTGTAAAATATTTTAAATGTATAAAGGTTACAAAAATTGTCCAAAGTGAGTAAATGAAAGGAAATGATGAACACAAAATTCAGAACAAAGTTTCCCTTTAGAGAGAAGGAACATTTTATTGAAGAGGGACTCTGGAGTGGGGGGGATTCTGGTGAGATTATTTAATTAGGGGTGTGTGTGTGTGTGTGTGTGTGTGTGTGTGTGTTGTGTGCTCATGTGGTGCTGGGGATTGAACCTGGGACATTGCATGCTAGGCAAGTGCTCTACCACTAAGCTACACCCCTAGCTATTCAAGTAGGTTTACAATTGATATATGTTTGTTTTATTATTTACCTTTCATATGTAGTTATACACTTATAAAACATTTCACTAACAAGAAATATGTGTTAGACAAAACTAACTAAATATGCAGAACTGCTCACTTTAAGAGGAATAAGAGAGAAGGAAAGACCAGAAAAGGATAGAAGTGAAAACACCAACAGAGAAGTTTGTTTTACCAAAGGGATAATAGGGACGCTTAGATCTACAGAAGGAAAAGAAAGTCTAGTTATAGCAAATGCCACATGAAAGTAAAGAGAAATCAAGATGTGGGAAAGCTTAGAGACATCTCATCATCTTGAGACAGTAACTTTCAGGTGCATGCAGGACATAACACCCAAGCAACGATGCGTGAGAGACCAGTTTCGGAGGAATTGGACACAGACAGTAAAAGCCCTCTAAGGAAGCCTGGCTAAGAAGAACAGATGCGCAGGCCACTCGTGCAAATTTTACTCAGATGGATGAAACTTTCCATGTGTGCTGAGAGACAGGTGGGCAGCAGTGGGCACATGGTAGCCTAGAGAATAGAACCAAAGAGGCAGAAGAAAGCAGATAGTTGAGATTATATGTCACCTGCTAATAAATATCATATTTACACATTAAAAAATTATGGAGTTGCTTTTCCCTATTAAATGTCTCACTATCCAGTCAGAAAATGGGTGAACATGTTATAAATTTACAATCCTGCTAGAGAAGAGTTTCTTAGTTCAAAGAGTGAAACTTTCTCATTCTTTTCAGACTTGCCACAAAGTCTTGTCCAAATGAGCATCACTAAACATTTTAGAAACAAGGTCATTAAAGGTTATGGAAGAGTCTCACTTCTCCTACTCCATAACTTTTATAGCTCATGGTCCAAGCTAAGATTCTTTCCCAAGAGGGTCAGGAGTGGTAAAGGTTGAGATTTGATCAGGTAGTCCTGGACCAAGGCTGAAGGCAGACAGGGCTGGGAGGCTCTCAAGTCCTGGAGGTGTCAGAAGTCCCTGGGGATCATCCAAACAGTAGGCAAGTGTCGGAGATCAAATATAGGAACCCTGGCCTCAGACATTGTACAAAGGGACAGCTGGGATGTACCTGAAAGAAAGGACAGTGAGGCCCTCCTCTCACTGTCATTACTGCTTTCCAAGGTCTGTTATATTCAATGTTATAATTAACTTCTCATTGGCCTGAGAGGAGAACTTTTAATAATGGTCAGAAATTTAAATTTTTTTCTGTATCCAGGTTGTAAAAAAGTCCAAATGCCACTCCAATTTGTATTTTCCAAATAATTTCCTTTAAAAAGTATTCATATTTTTAAACTTCCATTTCTCTTCAAGGTTAAGAAATAACCTCTATTATTACATTCTCAAACTTACAAGTTCACTCCCACCAAGAAATATGATCACAAATGATGGTTTAAGAATCTCCTTTATTCATTGTCTTTCTAATAGTGTCAATGGAATTGAAAAAAGAAAATATAATCTTTCAGTCTCTGCTTCTACAAACCTGTCATCCATTTAGATCATGGCTAAAAAGAAGTACAAGAATATTAGACAATGAACAACCATTTCTTCCCCCCCCCACCTCCTCCTTTTTCCTCTTTTTGGCGTGCTTAGTAAGCACCTCTGTCCTATGCTAACAATCATCATGCTTCCTTGTGTATAAATTACACATGACCAGGCTTTTACTTGGAGAACAGAGTACATGGACTGCACCTTCTCTTTGTCTGATTCCCACTCTGTAACATAACTGATAGATACGCATGTCTCACTGGATGTTGTGGTTTTGAGGTGACATCAAGTTGAGTCTGACTCATAATGACCTTATATACAACAAAAGAAAACACTCCCTAACAATATGCCATGCTCAGCATTATCATCAGAGCTTCTCTGCTATTCATAGAGTTGTTGATAGCTGATTGCTTTGAGAGTGGGCTGCCAGGTCCTTCTCGAAATCACTGGGTGTAGAGAAGACTTATTAAGGAGATTTATGTGACTGAGGTGAGAGGATTGTTTCTGCAACATAAGCTCTCCCTGAACTTGAGTAGGACTAAAGGCTGAAATTCACTTCAAGGCACAACCTCTTGACATGGCAGTTCACTTAATTTAAGTTAGTACAGTGATAACTAAGAAGCAGCAGATTACTTTACCTCCTGTATTCTCTGTATGATGTTCTTCCTAAAAAAGAACCCTGACCAAGGCAGATCTAAAAACAAACTCATTTAAAACTGTTGTTACTTAGCAGCTCAGAACCATGACTAAATAACCCAAATGGCTCAAAACTGAGCCACAAATGACAATGAGAAAAGCAGAAAGGACCTTTTGCTGCATCAAGAAGGCAGTACAGGGACAATTCTCAGAGGCCAGTAGCCCTGCAAAAAAGGAACTCTCAACAGGAACAAAGAGCTTCCTGCTGCCAATCAATGGGGCACTCCTGGCTATAGAGTGAGTGAATGCCACTTACTAACTGGGTCGCATTAAATCTGGCAGGTCCATTTGTGAGCAGCAACCCACTTTATTTTTCAGGCAATCTTGGCAGCAGTTTGTCCTTTTATGGCACAAGAAAACTTGCTTGGCATATGCGACACAGAACTTGTTCGACTTGGAACCACTGATACATAAAAGCAAATAAAAGTCTAGGAGCCAGCAGGTGTAGGAGATTAAGGACCTGACAGGCAGATGGAGAAGAGCATCATCTGGGCAGCCTTCATCTTTTATAATAAGGGAAAGTTCCCCAGTGATTTCACCAGAATGAATATGTTTTTAAATAAACAAAATTTAACAATTCTGTTGACAAAGGAAGAATCCTTGAATAGACTTTTTTTTAATGTGAATTCGTCTGCCAAAATCTGAGTACCTTTCATGAAAATCAATCTCTACTATTGGAAGGTATAAAAATATGCCTTGCTTTCCACAGGTCAAAATCCAAAAATGATGACTGTCCCAACTGCAAGAGTCTAGTTTGAACAGACAAGGTACAAGTCATAGCAGTGTGTGCGTGACCAGCAAACACTGAGTTAGGGCAGGCCCACCTTTGAACTGGTGAGCTCAGTACCTAAACTGTCTTTGAAAAAACATCATGGTTATCACATTACTCTGCTGATTAGCTTCTTCTGAAGAGTCCATTAAGCATTAGGAATTAAAATAAGTAGGTCTCCCAATCTAGATTTGGAAACTTCTGAACAGTAGGGCCCAACATATTCAAAGTAATCTGTCAGTCCTGCTCACTTCCCATCTCTTCACTTCAAAAGGAGTGTGGCTATTCCCTCATGGTGCGATCATTCATATTTCTACCCACATGAGGCTGCTACCTACTCCTTGTCACTGAGTCATCTAAGCTGCCTTTTGGACTGGGATTTAGCTCAGTTGGTAGAGTGCTGCGCTGCAGTGTCTGAAGTCCCGAGTTCGATTCCCAGCACAGCAAAAATGGGAGAAGGGCCTGGCAATCCACTCCCAAGGCAATCCCAAAACAGCCACTGAAAACCCTGTGAGGGTCGCTATGAGTCGGATACCGACTTGACAGCACCTAACAACAACAACAACAAGCTGCCTTTTACTCCTGCCTTTACTTACTGACAACCAGCTGTCTGAGCACAAAGCCTATACACATCTCCTTTTTTGGAGCTCCTTTAATAGTATTGTTTCAGTCACTTCTTTGGAACCTTAATTAAATAACAATAGAAGGCTGCCAATGTTGGTGTTTACCTTCACCAGATTTTTTTCCATTGTTTTATTATGGCATTTTCAAAAATGCATGGAACTAGAGAAAATTATATATCAAAATTCCATTTAACTATCACCTGCCATCGAAAATTACCAATATATGAGACACTGCCTTACAGGACTTTATCTTATGAAGCAATCCAGAAAGAATCAGCCACTGAAAACACTTTGAGGGTCACTATAAGTCCATAGCAACCAACAACAACAACAAAACAAAACAAAAATATGGGCTGGTTTTAGTTCAGTTGGTAGAGTGCTGCTATGCATGGTCTGAAGTCCTGAGTTGGATCCTTAGTACTACAAAAACAGGAGAAGGACCTGGCAGCCCACTTCCAAAATAATCAGCCATCAAAAACCCTCTGAATAATAGAGAAGCACTGATAGTGCCAGGCATGGCACAGTGTTGGGGAGTGTCTCCTTCTGTTGTACACAGAGTCACTATGTGTCAGACCTGACTCAACAGCACCTAATAACAAAAGAAAAATATGGAATTGCTTTCACACTTTTTTGTACATCTCCCTGTGCCAGGCTAATGCTAAGCAGGTAGTAACAACTCAAAACTTGCTCATGAAAATGAACTGAAACTCAGTTCACCAATATTCTAAGCCTCAAGTATACAGCTTACTTCATCCCTTCAGTAGAAAAGCCACAAAACCACTCAACATTTCAAAAGAAATATCAACAAATAATGATAAAGAATAATTTTCCTGCCAGGCACAACGGTGCACACTTGTAATCCCAATAACACGGGAGGAGGATTGGGAATTTGAGGCCAGACACAGCCGAGGCAACTTAGCGAGAACCTGTCTCAACTTTTTTTTTCTTCCATAGCTGGGGGTATGACTCAGTGGTAGAGTCCTTGCAAAAACATGTATGAGGTCCTGGGTTCACCCTCCCAGTATGGCAAAAAAGAATAATTTTCCTTTCTGACTGTATAGGCATAAAATAATAATAATCTTCAGCAAGCCAAACATTCTTCTGACACAAATAGTACAAAATGATTATAAATAAACACTTTGCACAGTAGATGGACTAGAATATCATCATTGACAGGGGCCTCAGCTCAATTCTGACTAGGAATATGACCCCACGTCAGTCACTGATCTTCTCTTAGTCCTTATCTCTCAAATAAAAATAACTACACCCTTTGCAGTGATCTCATAACGTTATTAGCCTGCAGCTGTAGCACTGTGGTGTCCAAAACCGTAAGATCTCAGCTGCTAAACAACGTAGGGCCTGGATAGTACTTGGATTGGAGACCACCTGTGGATACCAGGTGCTGCAGGCTTGGGAGATGTACCCGGCAATCCACTCCCAAAAATCAATCCGCCACTGCCACTATGAACAGCAGAGAAGCACTGACAAGAGTGTTTCAATTGTTCACAGGGTCACTATGAGTTGGACACTGACTGGAGGGCACCTAACAACAACATAATGTTACTGTTAAGATTAATTTCTTTTAATTTGTAAATTGCGCTCTAAAGCACAGAACATCACCTAGTAAATTATGTTTATGACATACCCAAACCCTTTTCAAAGAGGATCAATAATCCATTTGAAAGCACAAGACATAAAACTCTGAAAGTTAACAAGTTAAATTTGGAACGCAGGCAATGCAGCTATGTGGAAAAGGAAGTGAATACTGAGTGTTGAGGTGTTTAGCAAGGATTCATGATAGAAATAGGGATATAATGGAGTCTTAAGGGATGAACAGATCTCCAATCAAAGAAGAGACAAAGGTATTTTGGAAGGTAGATATATAAAGTATAAATTAAGAACAAGGATGACAACAACAACAAAGTAACCAAATTTTCCAAAGAACAATTAGAGCGGTTACACGAAAGCAGGGAGTATCTGTAAAAATAAAAGTAAGCAGATGGAAGCAGTTGATAGAGATTAAATTATGAAAGAGCTCAAATAAAGACTAAGATTTGACTTTAAAGGGAACACTGGCAATATCTGAAGAGCTCAACATCAGCAAATTAGCATTCCAAGAAAACTGGCTTATAATAGAGTTTAAGGCAATGGAAAACAATTAGGAAACTGTTACCATTATTGAGATAGAACACAATTGAGCTGTGAATAGAGTAAGCAGTAAAACCACTAAAGAGGAATACAAATTTAGAGCATGTACATAGAGTCCAAGAATGAGCAAACAGGATCCCTTGATATATGGCCTAAAGAGATTCACCTTTCCCTCGGATTATAAAACTCTACATAACAGGACCCACCCATCTCCTCTTTAAAAAGGTAACCTTTGACCACTGTGCTTGTTTCTGTCACTCTACAACTCCAATCTCCTTCCAGATTTAGGCTCCTGGATTTGTTCCTGACTCTAAGGTATGTCCCCTGATCTCTGCATACCTAGTTCTTTTTTGTCATTCAGATCTCCAGTTGAAGGTCACCTCCTCAAACAGTTCTTCCTAGAGCAACTGGTCTAATGTAGTTTCCAAGACTCTAGCTCTCATGTTTTTGTTTTAACTATCTGTTAAGTGCTTATTAGGGCTGGGATTTAGCTCAGTTGGTAGAGTGTTGCGCTGCAGTCTCTGAGGTCCTGAGTTCAATTCCCAGCACCACAAAAAATGGGAGAAGGACCTGGCAATCCACTCCCAAGGCAGTCCCAAAACAGTCAGCCATTGAAAACCCTATGAGGGTCGCTATGAGTCGGATACTGACTTGAGGGCACCTAACAACAACAACAACAAAAAAAAGACTCTAGCTCTCATGTTTTTTTGTTTTAACCATCTGTTAAGTGCTTATTACATTCTGACCTTTCTCTCGTTTATTTAATTCTCTGGGTTTTGATCTCCCTCCTTGCCCAA
Source organism: Pedetes capensis (assembly GCA_007922755.1). Lineage (NCBI taxonomy): Eukaryota > Metazoa > Chordata > Mammalia > Rodentia > Pedetidae > Pedetes > Pedetes capensis. Next base: position 93,262 of record VMDO01003078.1, read on the forward strand.
CCTGAAAGTGAAACTTATTCAGTAACCATAAAGAATAGTGCCTGGCACATATTAGGCTGATCAATAAATACAAAGGAATGTGTAAATAAACAAAGGAAAGAGGAAGCCAGCAAGGAAGGAACAAAGGAAGGAAGGAAGGGAGGGAGGGAGGGAAGAAGGAGAGACTGAAGGACTTCAGAGAGAGTTGTTCTCAAGCTATTCTGGGTCTCTTTCTTTAGATTGTGTATCCTACTTCCCTTAAATGCTGAGGGAAAAAGACCAAATTTTTTCCATTCTGTATCTTATTTACCTGCTTAGGTTCTATACCTCAAACCTCATAAATTTTATGTTATGTGTAGACTAGTTATCATCCCATATTGCAAGGACTGAAATGCAAGAGGTCCCACAACAAAGTCACCCCATGAGTGTGAGAGCACACCTAAGGTCACTTTAAAATCACTGGCTCCTTGAAAACCAGACCTCAACAAAAGCTGATAAGTGCAGCTGTGTCACAAGATGGCTGTGCCTGCCTAAGGGCTGGATTAAGAAAAAGGTGGTGTCACAAGATAACCTTGTAAAAGGTCAAATTCAGGAATTCCTATAATGGGCTGAGCTTCAGAAAAATGGAAACTTACTTTGTACCCCCCACCCCTTTACCATAAAAAAAAGTTTCTGTTTCCATAATTCTGCTTCTCTGCTCCTACCCTATAAAGCCCCTAAGGGATGTGAGTCGGATGCTGCTTTCTGAATGTCCACTGCCAGGACTGAAAAGTAGCTGGCCAGCTGGTCTAAATAAACTTTACTGCTCCTGATCCGTTTGTTTGTGTCTTGGAGTATTTTTCTGGGGTAGAGCAGCTGGGTACAACATGAGTATGAAGGCCTTGACCAAATGCACCTAATACTGAGCACAGGTCAAATGACATCTACTCCAAACCTTTATCCAAAGTGCAAAAGAGCCTCTACTTTATTTTCTACCACCATATAAAAGTGAGACCTTCTACTTCTAATTCCCATGCAGTATCCCACAAAGCCTTTATACCTCGTCAATAAATAGTTATTGGGTTATGCATTTATTGTTCTGTGTATGACTCCTCCACACCTGTCCCTAAAATTAGGAGAGAAAATAAAAGAAAAAGGAAACAAAGCAAACAACTAAAATCAAGACACTAGACTCCATCCTGTTATTTATGCAGCTAAATTGATATCATTTCGTTATAAGCCTTACATTTACAAAATCAAAACAAAGTGTCTCTCTAAAATTATTAACCCGAAGCAACACTGTAACAGTTTCCAAGCATTATATTTGTACTGCTGTTGCAAAACATGAGGATATAAAGATATTTGGGGTTCAATCAAACTCTGTTCTCAGAGTACTAGTAGATTTTTATTCCTTAATGCTTTCCTGAATTATTACTTGAAATAAGCCTAGGACCTTAGACATTATTTTTAAACATAAAATAAGAATTGATTTACTGCTCCTTGGAAACTGAGAAGAATGATTTTTTAAAAAAAGATTGTTCAAAGAATATTAAGAATCTTATTCTCATCAGGGAATTTCAGTGGTGAGCTATTTATATCTATTTATAACTAAATGCAGATATATGTAGCAGCCAATTTCATAATGACAGGATTTTTTTTTTGTCTTGTGTTTAGTTTGGGGTTGTAAGCTTGCTTTTGATATTTGAGAAAGTGTCTCACCCTCATACTTGCGATCCCTGTGCCTCAGCCTCCAGAGGACTAGGATTATAAGGATGCCTCAAAAATCCCAGCACACAAATGCACTTTTAAGAACTCCTTTTAAGACCCAGATGCAACAGTGCATGCCTGTAATCCCAACAACTCAGGAGGTAGAAGCAGGATCATGAGTTCCAGATCTTGTGCTATTGTGGCTGTCTTGATATCCTCAGTTGATTCAACATGTTTACCCCTCATGGTCATTTTGACATTAGGGAAGAGCCAGAAATCACCCGGTGACAGGGCTGGTGAATAAGGTGGATGGGGACACACCATAATGATTTAACTGACAGAAATTCTCATACCATAAATGATGTGTGATATGTAGCATTGCTATGAGGGAAGATTAAACTTGAGACACTCATGAAAGAGAATTTCCAAAACTATTTTAGAAAGTGGCAAGAATAAAGGGATTAAATATGTTCAAACCCAGAAGGAGAATTTTGAGAAGGATTAATGGCAATGTGTCTTTTCCTGTTAATAATTTTTATTTAAACATTCACCATCTTTTTTGTTCACACTTCATACTTACAGTGAAATAATTACATCCTTTCATTTTTCTGTTATGTCATAAGAAATGAAAGTGAAATTGCCACAGCACTAAAGTTAAATTTTAGATAATAACATGTTACTTACTTTTGTTTTTATCATGAAGAGCCAATTTTTTTTTTATGGAGACTAAAATAAAGAAAAATCAGTCTTTGAAAATGAGAATGGACAAAGTGGTCACAAAAATTTCAAGTTGTACAGGAAATGGAAAGCCCTAAAAAGACCAATTCCAATTAACTATCAAAATCAGCAGATAAAAGTAAGGGAAGAAGGAATTAATTTGAAATTATTGCCTATATTATTTTCTAGTATATGGAATCTCATTGATAAATGATATAACACTGCCTGAAACATCATTAAACTGAATAGAAGAAAATGGTTCTCAGGATTTTTGTGTCCTACTACATTATTTTATATTGCTACATGAAGACTGACTTAATAAATGTATGTTAAATTAATAATAAAGACAAAGGCAAAACAAGAAGTGTGTTAACTCATTTGTAGCAAATTGAACTGAATGCAAGTTGAATGAGCAAGCAAGGGGTGCGTAACTTTCCACTACTCTGTGGAGCATCCACCTTCTCCATAGAGCAAACTTCTATGGAAAAAAGTCACCAATTAAACAATGGCTGATTGTTTCGCAATTGCTTCAGGAGTGGATTGCCAAGTTCTTCTCCTGTTTTTGTGGTGCTAGGGATCAATCCTGGGTCCTCAGAGAGTGCAGAGTAGCATTCTACCAAGTGAGCCAAACTCCAGCCCAAACAAACAATGTCTTGCTCCTTAATGCTTATTATTTTTCATCAGTTATTAAAAAATAATCAGCTTAATTTCACAGAAATATTTCTAAAAGCCAACACTGAGAGAGTTCTTGGGCAGGCCCTGCTGCCCCAAATAAAACAGTATGATTAAGCAGAAAAACAAGAGGCTTCTGTTGTATGCATACAATTATTATTTTGTTAAATAGCAGAACTCTTTGTTCATCTGTTTATATTTATTTACACAACCACACAGCGATCAATGAATCAATACAGAGTTTAAACATCAAAGTGGAGCCAAGGTTTTGTAATAAAAGCAAACCATCCCAGGGAGCAGGGAAAAGTAAGACTTACAGGGGTATAACTTATAAGAAAACAATGATGGTAATAACAGGAGAGTCTTTACAAACCTACTCAGAGTGCAATAGAGAGAACTGTCACAGAAAAAAAGCATCAGCAAAGGGCTATTTTGACAATAGCCTATCAAACAGAAGGTAAATATTTACTAGTACAAGCATGAGCTACAGTACCTATGTTAGGCAACTACTCTTGCTATAATTAAAATAATCCTAACTAGTTGTGGCTAAATTCAAAAGTCTCTAATATGGGAAAAGCCCAAAGTTTTAAAAACCAGACTAAATTACTAAAGAAGAAAAAGGGGAATAATTCTGACCACCATTAAGTAATCAGAAACTTGGTCCACCTATGAAGAAACATTTTCTTAGCATTTGATCAAATATTAAAACAAACTAAAGATGACATACATGAAAATATCCAGTCCATTGTCCTACACATGGCAGATAATAGACTATCTTTCCTTCCTTTTCCTCTTCCCCATTAAATTATTGATCCACTGCCTCACAGCCTGTTTACCTCTTCAAGTGTATAAATTTCTCTTCTGTCTCCAACTAGACTAGAAAATATTAATTGTTTCACTCATAGATGTGGAGAGTTTTGGTTCTGTTGTACGTCTCCCATGTGCTACCCACAAACAATAAAGTTTGACAGATCAAGAAAATTGACATGGTATATTACGAAGTTTCTGGTTGCATAGCACAATATTCATTTAAATACTGTTATACAATAAGTTGTCTTCATCATCATCACCACTTTGTCTGACAGTATAGCCATGGCTCCTTCTACACTTTCCTTTATCACCCTCAGTTGGTCAGCTATCTCCTTCCGTATGGTTACAAGATGGCATCATGCTCTCATGTATCAATGTAGCTCTCTCTTTTATATCAGGAGGGAAAATCTTTCCCTGATGCTCCCTGGAAAACTTTCCTTCTAATTCATTAACCAGAACTGTGTCACATGGCAATCTCTACCTGTAAAGAGAATTGGGGAAGCAAGTAAGGTAAAAGGAAGTCCTACCAACCTGGAAGAAAATGAGGAGAATCACTATCAAATAGACAACAATAGTATCTACAACACTGCTCAGTTTTCAGGGCTGGGGCTTAGCTCAGTTGGTAGAGTGCTGCTTTGTGCTCTCTGAGGCCCTGCGTTCGATCTCTAGCACCACAAAAAATGGGAGAAGGACCTGGTATTCCACTCCTGAAACAATCAGCCATTGAAAGTCCTATGAATAGCAGAGAAGCACTGACATAATGCCAGGAATGGCACAGTGTCTGAGAGTGTTTTGTTTGTTATACACAGGGTTGCTATGAGTTGGACCCAACTCAATAGCACCTAACAACAATAAGCTCATTATTCACGATAATGAGCCAGAGTCACCTACAATGGTTATAAATGAAGAATTTACATCTATAAGATATATCTAGGAAAGAATAATCGTGTCACCTTCCTTTCTAAAGTAAGGCTCTATATGGATGAATGAGGACCAGTAAAAATGGAGGAATTTTAAGAACTATGACAGAGGAGTGACATCCCCTTCCTCATTTTGCAGAATGCTTCATGAGCATGCTCTTCTTACATGGATCCATATGCTTCCAGATCCACCCTTTGGTTTAAGTCTCAATCCTTTTATATCCAAAGTCAGCAGGATCTCTGGAACAAAGCAAATTTTCTATCACCAAAATACCATTAAAATACATGTTAATATTTCCACTTAAAAAGGAGACAAAACCAGAAAAGTTCATGCCTGTCCAGTTCTTACATTTTTTCAAGCCAATGGAAAGAAACCATTAAGAAGAAAATCGGTTGGAAAAGCTCAGTGAGTGTTTCTCAGTAAATTGGGGGGAGGGGAAAGCAATTTCTGCTCTCATCTCACTTACCAATTTGTGGCCAAACCCCTGTAGTTTTTCATTATGCATCATTTTTATGATTAATGATGTGCACCCAGTTAATGGAAAACAGTAGATTAGGTTTCCACTAATAGTTTTGCAAGTTATGTATGTCATCTGTCTGCTTCATTTAGTAACAACCTCACTGTTCAATAAGGAAATAATGGATTTAATCCCAAAGCAGAACTCAGTTGTGCATATAAGACAGGTCAGATTTCCAAAGTTGAGACAATTCCCCTTTTAGAGGTGTACAAATGTTCAGTTTTAATGCAACACTGAGATACCTCATAAGGACTTTGTTTTTACACTTCTTTTACTTCTATTTAGCAATCAATTTGAGAATCTATGCTATTAACTTAATACATGCAATAGCATCTCACAACCATGACAAAAAATGCATGTAATATAATTCTATTATTAGTATAATGAGCTGAAAAGACATCTTTTGTTCTGAAGACTATGATAAGTTCTTTATATATTAGTGTATTACTGTAATGACTGTCAAAAAACAAAATTTGTATTTGCTTGTTCTGTTTGACTATACAAAGTGCATAGTCCAGAACATTTTTCTGCTTAAAGGTGGTTGAAATGAAAAATACAATCTGCCATCCCAAGGCAACCCTGAACCAACCAGCCATTGAAAAGTCTATGAGGGTCGCTATGAGTTAGATCTGGATCTAGGGCACCTAACAACAACAACAACACTGTATAGTATATAGCCAGTATTCTTACTCATTTATAACTTGGACTAGGTGTTATGAAAAGCAATTAGTGGAAGAACAGATTTCCATAAGCTACGTCAAAAAAGTTAAAGTATTAAATAACAAATAATGAAATCTAATTGGTCACTGTATTGGGTAAGTTTGCCCACAATCTGAAAAAAATGCATCCTGACATGTTTAATAATATATTCCCTGTTTTGAAAAAACGATGTTTTGCAGGTATCACAGTCAAATTATTTTATGACCAAGAAAGTCATGTGACACTGCCCCCTTAAGACAAGGTTATTTTCTTTTTTAATTCTTTCTTAATTTTTTTTATTTTTATACAAAAGATGAGCACATTTGATTACAGAGAAACTTTCAATAAATTAGTGCCTATGCAAAAGAAGTCTGACAAATGCATCTATATACATATGAGATAGTCCTTTTCTTACATAAGAACAGATATCAATCTTCTAAATTTTCCTAGTGGAACCTCAAAACTGGCCTCTGACATCTGGTACTTAAATAAGTTTCTCTCTAAATATAGAGATTATCTGCAGGCCTATCAAAAAATTCTACCAGGTTTTACCTGCCAATCGTTGTTGTTGTTGTTAGGTGCTGTCGATTCGGTATCCGACTCATAGCGACCCTCATAGGGTTTTCAATGGCTGACTATTTTGGGATTGCCTTGGGAGTGGATTGCCAGGTCCTTCTCCCATTTTGCGGTGCTGGGAATCGAACTCGGGACCTCAGAGACTGCAGCGCAGTGCTCTACCAACTGAGCCAAATCCCAGCCCCACCTGCCAACCAGCACTTACCAAAAACGTGACAGATATTTTGAAAGCTATTAACAATGATGTTTTTTTCTCATGGTATTTTCTAACAGCAAAAATACTAACTAAATACAGTGTATGTTATACTAGTTATTTGTAATAATTGACATACAGGTGTAAACAGTGATCTAAATAACTGAACTCATGAAAATACCAACCAAGTAATTTATGGAGCACTAAGTCCATGAATTAAAAAATACTCTGTGATTTGCTCTCATTGATTAAATTTTACAAGTCATCAGGAAAAGACAGAAGCAAAATAATCATTTAAGAAGTTATCTATGACTCAAGTTTTAATGTTCAATAATTATAGATTTGCCCATAGGTTCCATGTGTTTAGTGATTTGTTCTCTAACAAGACATCTCCAAGAATATTTGACACTGACAAGGATGGAACTCACACAGGCACATTTTGCATTGCCTGATTAAATACACCACAGACACCTATAACCTAAGGAGCTTTGTTATGAAATGAAACTGAACAAAGAATCATTAGTCCAGTTTGGGGTGTTATAAATTAACATGAGTATCAACATTTCAATAATCTCTGCAAAAAAAGATTGTTAATGAGTCAAGAATAGATATTTTAAAAATGGGAAAAGATTATATATATATATATATATAATTTCTTAGTTATGGAGGAGAAAAGATCTCAGGATCTTTTTATGGAGGAGAAAAGATCTCAGACTTTTTTTTTTTGTTGGATTTATCCAAATCTACTTCTATGTGGACTGTTTTTAAAGGATCAAGTAGCCGTTTGATTCCTTAAAGAACTCTCTACACAGGTAGCAAGTAGCAGAGAGTTGAACACAGGCAGTCTGAGTGCAGAATGCACATTGATGATTTTGTTAAATTAACGTGATATTTGGGGCTTTAATTTGTTGTATGGCGGCTGAATGTGTTGACAGTTTTATTCTGCTGAATCAGAGCTGCTCCTTCCCCATGTTATGTTAAGCCCCAATGACAGATTCTCATGAAAGCAGTATGCTGATAATGCCTTGTGAGGTGATCCAGTGATGACAGCCATCAACCCACTGACATCAGAGATGAGCTCACTCATCTTGCAGCCATTGCTTTAGTGTCAGTTTTACACATACACGTGCCCTACCCACCTGCCACATATATAGTCCCCCCAACCAAGCAATGGACCCTGAAAAATCAGATAGCTCTCCTAGACTGAAGAGAAACACTATTCTATTCAGGAATAATGAAACCACCCAGTACCTAATCAAAATCCATTGAAATCTCAATAAATACACAACCTGAAAATGAGAACTTTAACTGTGGAGCTATGCCTATGATATAAGAAGCTTTTAATAAAAGAGAAAAATCAACTCAATTAAAAGTAAATAAGGCACTGCTGTTTTTCCTCTTCAGAAATAAAGACTAACTTAGAGAAAGAGTTCATTTATAAAAGGAAAAATGAAACCATTATTACATTATATACTTTTCAGTATCATGTTGTTGTTGTTGTTGTTAGGTACCCTGGAGTTGTATCTGACTCATAGCGACCCTCATAGGATTTTCATAGGGTTTTCAACGCTGTTTCGAGATTGCCTTGGGAGCAGATTGCCATGTCCTTTTCTCATTTTGAGGTGCTGGGAATCAAACCCAAGACCTCAGAGACTGCAGAGCAGCGCTCTACCAACTGAGCTAAATCTCAGCCCCATTTCACTATTATAAGAGACCATAAAATATGTTTTTACATAAATGCACTCTCATTAGACTCAGTAGTAAGCTACAAATTAGGCAAATCTTCCATATGTTTTTGTTTGTTTTTATATTCCATTTAGCTGACAAAAACATAAATAATTAAAATGTTCCTCCCTCAAGATAATATATTTCATGAAACACTATTTCATATTTATTTTCCAAATGTTATTTTTAAGAATTTGGTAAACCAATCCAGTCCGAACACTAGAGTCAAATCAAAAGACAATTTCTTCCTGAAAAAACCATAGAAATGTGGCTGTCAAGAAGTAGTATTTTGCCAAACAACAACAAATATTGGAACTGAGCCTTTTTTTTCTTCCTATACATGGAAATATTTTCTCTACCTGCCAAGGTATTCAAACTCTTCTCTAAGAATGAGGATAGGGAGCTGGGCACGGTGGCACGCGACTGTAATCCCAGCAGTTTAGGAGGCAGAGGCAAGAGGATATCAAGTTCGAGACCAGAGGTAGTCTGTGTAATTTAGCAAGACCCTGTCTCAAAAAAGTTAAAAAATGGTCTATGGGTGCAGCTCAGTGGTCTAGCACTTGCAAAGCATGCAAGCAAGAGGCCCTGGGTTCAACCTCCAGTACCGCAAAAAAGAAAAAAAAAAAAAAAAAGAATTAAGGTAGGGTAATGGAGTTGCTCTGCGCCACAGCACACACCTGTAATCCCAGTGACTCAGGATGCTGAAGGAGGAGAATAGTGGGTTTGAGGTCAGAGACAGCCTCAGCAATTTAGCAAGACTCAACCTCAACATTTTTAAAAAAAGAAAAAAATTAAAATTAAAAAGGTGCAGGGGATGCAGCTCAGTGGTAGAGCGCTTGTCTAGCATATACAACACCCTGTGTTCAACTCCTCAGTACTAGAGAGCGTTGGGGGGTTGGGAGAGAGAAGAAGGAAGGTGGGAGAAACTAAAAAGGACAAACTCCCTCTTTTAGAGGCCAGCATTTAGATTTAAATATTACATATACAGTGGGATCCAATACATCAAAGCATAAGCCAGAAAAGCACATGTCCTTACCTGATATTCGTTGGGCCAAAAGGTGCTCACAGCTAGCTCAGCCCGAAGCCAGTCTCTCCCGGTGAATCCAGTCACATTCCAAATTGGATTAGCAAGAGGTCCTTTATTCACCCTAACTAGTATGTTCAAAGTGCCAGGATTCAGCCCTTTCTGGCTATATAACAGATAACTAAAATCAATGCAGTGAGTGTCATTCTCCTTCATCGTAGGCAGCTGAAGTCGGGCTTTTTCTCCAGGGTCATGATCTGAAGAGTCCACTATCATATAGGAACCTGAAATAGCATTACAAATAATGAAGCTAAATAAGTATGTAAGTGAAAGTCAATATATAATGAAAAGGATATCAATCCTTTCTGAATATTAAACTTAACTCCAAAAGACTATGTCTCCCAGAACAGAACCAAAGAAAGATACCAGTTAAGTAACTAGGTGATTTGAGTCCTTGCTAAATAACAGATATTACTCAAATTAGATACATGTATTAACTCATTTCATCTCCACAACAATCTTATTATCCAAATTAGGAAAAGCCAGGCACAGTGGTGCACACATGTAATCCCAGTGACTCTGGAGGCAGAGGTGGGAGGATGATGAGTGTGAGGCCAGAGGCTGCCTGTATAACTTAGAGAGATCCTATCTCAATATAAAAAATTAAAAAGGGTCTGAGGGTGCAGCTCAGTGTTAGAGCACTTGCCCAAGTATGCTCAAGGTCCTGGGAACAAGACCATGCATTACTATACAAAAGAAAAGTAGACACTGAAGCACCATTAGTGACTTATATAGTAGACCAGTTGAGGCCTGGTTCATATTTAGGTATCACTCTAAACATTATCTAATTTTACTAATCAAGAAGGTTTTAAAATCTAAAATAAACAAAACCAATGTCTTACTGGCCCAATATACATAGAAGGTGTGCCTTTCTCTTTCCCACAAATAGAACATTATTGCCAGGAGATGGAAGAATACAGGCGATGTAATTATTTCTGATTTCAAAACCTGAGATTATTTATACAAGTTAGGTGATCTTTTGCAATTTACTAACCATTTTGAATCTCAGTTCATGGAATAAAGACACTTTACACAGTTAGACCAAAGCCTAATGTCAAACATTTCTACAGCCAGGATTCAGGTACATAGTAGATTCAATGCAGTCTCACTCATTAAATTGTCAGCTCATTATCATTATTACTGGCCCCAATTCTGCACTATCTATGCTCTTCTAAAACTGTATGGAACCAAGATTAAAATCACTAATCTCCTCCACAACCTTTGACTGAATATATGTTCATCAGTTATATATCATAGGGAAGCATAGGACATAAGGGTCCCACCTTCAGAGCACTTACATAAATGTTTCCCTGTAGGCAAAGGTTATATAGAGCCTACCTACTAAAATGCTGGGCTGCTATATTAGTTCAAGAATCTCTTCAGAAAAATAGCCACTTGCAAATAATCCAAAACATAAATAGGCAAAGGAATGGAACAGACAGTTCCCAAATACAGAAGTTCATAAGGATAGAAAGCACAAGAAAATGCTCAATATCCCTAGCCATTGTGGTTGGTGTTCCTAGGTGCCATCAAGTCAGGCTCCAACTCATAGTGACCCTACATAAAACAGGTAAAACACTATTATCAGTGCTTCTCTGCTATTCATAGGGTTTTCAGTGGCTGATTTGTTTTTGGTAGTGGATCGCTAGGTCCTTCTCCCAATCCTACAGCAATTGGTGTTCCCAGGTGGTCTCCGATCCAAGTACTAACCAGGCCCAACCCTGCTTAGCTTCCAAGATCTGGCAGGATCAGACACCACAGTGATATAGCTGAAGGCCCTAGCCATTAGGGAAATGCAAATCAAAACAACTCTGAGATTCCACCTAACTCCAGTAAGAATGGCTAAGATCAACAAAATAAATAATAACAAACGCTAGTGAGGTTGTAGAGAAAAAGGTACCCTCTTACACTATTAGTGGGACTGTAAATTAGTCCAATCATTTTGGAAATCAATATGGAGATACCTCAAAAAACTAAAAATAGAACTATCATACAACCCAGCTATACCACTACTGGGAATATATCCAAAGGGAGACAAGTCATCCTACCACAGACAGACCTGTATATGCATATTCAATGCAGTACTTTTCACAATAGCAAGGATAGGGAACTAACCAAGGTACCTATCAACAGAAAAACTGGATTAAAAAAATATGGTACATATACACAATGGAATACTATTCAGCAATGAAAAAATGAAATAATGAAATTAAAATAATAATTATAATGAAATTATAATATAAATTATAAATCATAATTATAAATTATAATTATAAATTGTAATTTATAATTATAAATTAGAAATTATAATAATAATTTCTCAAAAAGAGAAATACCATGTTCTCACTCATACATGGGGGCTGAATCTTAAAGAAAACATCCTATACTTAAGTTGATATATAAAAATGCATAATTACACTTAGCAAAGAAGGGACAATATAAAGAGTAAAAAGAAAGAGGGAGGGAACTAGCAAAGGAAAGAGAAGATGGTGGAAGGTGGGATGGGGAGGAAAATCAATGTAGGATGAAGAAAGAGAGGATAATCTCAATGTAAACAATGCAAGTTCATGAGTAGATTGGAAAAATAGGAAAATATAAACCAAATATGCATTTGAGTTTTACTACATACTGGTCAAAAGGTTCCATAAACCTTGTAAGTTGATAGGTGTAACCAAAAGTGATGTAATAGGTACATAATGGAAAAAGCAAATGCTATATTACTCTCTATCCCACCCTCATTTACCAATAAAGGGATAAAAAGAAGATGGGGCAAGTAATGAATAAATGATTGTTATCTGTGGCTTTAAAAAATAGCTAGTTTTCTATTTGTTACAGTGGATTTAACAAAGAAAGATATCACAAAAATGTGTCTATACCTGTTTGTCACATTTAAAATAGAACACAAATTCTATTATAAAATCTTTTTTTCCCCTTAGGATGTGAGTTTAACCATGATGAATTAGGTGTAGTATACAGAACTCAGGTTTATAAGGGTTATTACATTTGGCCCTTTCTTCCTGACAACATGTAGAATTAACCAATCCTCCGTATGGAAACCAAGCTGGGCTCCTCTGTAGGAAAGACAGACACTTGGGGCCCACAGAGTAACCACAACATGCTTGAGGAGCCAAAGGCGCATGTGACATGCCTTATTCTGGGGCACTCCTCTCCCTTCTCGCCCGTTGGTGGTACCAGTGACCACAGCTGTTGCCCTCTGTATGTCCTGTTTTCTCTCCATGCACCTGACTCCTCTCCAAGTCCCATCCTTTCTGCTGGTCCTGTCCTCTCCACTAGTCTTGTCCTCCCCATGGTCAGTGCTGGAGAAGAGGCTTCTTGATGCTTTTACACAATAGTGGCTAATTGCCAAGGCCACTGCCTAGTGACATCACAGTTAAATAGGATTACATCCTAGTATTATGCACATATGCCAGTCTGTGTCCCTTCGCCCCTGTCTCAGTCTGTTTACATTCTAATACCAGTCACTCTGACCTGGCCTAACACTCTGGTTTTGCCCCTAAAAATTTAGTAACTTGTACTCATTACACATTACACAGTCTGTGGTTCAATCAACCCCTAACAACACATTCAAATTTTGAGAGAGAAGAGGGCTTCAACTACCTAAGAAATTTCTAATCTGACCAAGTCCCATTGAGTGTTAACCTGTGGTTCTCTGCTTTTTATGAAGTTTTTGTATAATACTTTAGTTCAGTCCAAGTATGGAATGCACATACTTTAATAATAGTAACTGATATTGTTTACTTCCATTTCCCAGTTCGCATTTCCTCTTATAAGCCAAAACTTGTTTTTCTTTCTTCTTTTTCTTCTTCTTGATTCTCACAGAAGACACATTAGAAAAATAAATTGGCTATATATATTTTTGGACAACATGTCTTTTTTTAAAACAGGATATCCTGGATCCTAATCCAATTTACAGAAGCCCGATGTTACATTCACATTCTAAAGTCAATAGCTGATTTAGTAAGATGCCTTTCACATTTACCAATGCATAGTGGCCAATAACTGCTTTTAAAAAGTTCCAAACCTGAGGTCTTATATACAGCACTTAGTGTTACTGAGCCTCAACTTCCTCACAAACCTGTGACCTATTACTCCACTACCATAGCAATTTTTTCGGTGACATCTTATTACAGTAATACATTTATATTATTTTTACAAATTTACACCAATTATGGCATCTGATTATCAACCTTATAGTAGTGATCTATAAATGACTTACTGGCTGTCCTATAATCGTTTTCTTCTATTATAAATTTTGGAGCAAAATGTGTTTTTTGCCACATTTAATTATATATAATGATATTTACCATTAAGGCCATTTAGAAATTTTCAGCCATTTGCATTTTTAAGCTACAATAATTTTCTTATTAAAGAAATGGGATGAACAAACTATATTCATTTGTAGGCCTTATCAATTTGATCATTAGAAAGGCAAAAGTCATGAAGTTAAAGCTAACCCAAACTATTTCAGCATTTCAATGTCATCCAACACAGGTTAAATAATAAAGAAAATTAGTCCTGATAACTAATTTCCATAGAATGTTTCCCATAAATGGTCTCATTTAAATGCAACCTGATACTGCTACATTCTCTGAGTGGTGCTGTGGAATAATAGTGCATTTACTGAACACTTCTAGAAAGGAAGAAGCAAGTGCTAACGTCAAAAGGCTTTTTAAATCCTTCTGCATACTGACTTGATAAAGTGGCAATTTACACAGTATGTTTCATGGAAGTAGCTGCCAAACTGACATAAGATTCTCTTCCGCCATCCTAAATGTAGAGAGCACTGTATACTTCTTACCAACTTTTAAACTTGAGTTCTACAATCTCCCAGAATGAATGCCCCTCACCCTTGGAGTGTGGAAATTATACAACATGTCTTTCCTTCATTCTTATGTCATAACTTAAGCTTATTTACTATTATTTAGGGTCCAGGTAACTAAACACTCAAATTTCTAATGAGTTCAGAAGTATCTGTGATTATCTGTATCTGAATATATATAGCCTCCTAATAACTTTTACTTAATGTAACTTTTTTAGGTAGTCCTACCAATATTCTTAACAGTCTCTTGAGCAATGACTTTTCAAATTTATCATTCAAGACAAAGCAAAAGCATTTATATAGTTGGAATTGTTTGCTTGTTTGTTTTTTGCAGTACTGGGGGTTGAACACAGGGCCTCGCGTTTACATGTTTTGCAAGTGCTGGACCACTGAGCAGCACCCCCAGCCTTTTTTTTTCTTTTGAGACAGGGTCTTGCTAAATCACTCCAGACTGCCTCTGTCTTGAGCTTGGGATCCTCCTGCCTCTGCCTTCCAAATCACTGGAATTTCAAGTGTGCGCCACTGTACCTGGCTAGTTGGATTATTTTTAAGGTACAAAAATACAAAAGAGATTCTAAATGTTCAATCATAGGCAATTTGTAAAATTATGGTTAATAGGTTTGATAAACAATTATGCATTCATTTTATATGATTATTAAGAACCATCTTATGGAAGATATTTATATAATACATTAAGTAAAATGTACATTATAAAATGTTATATGTTACCTTTTCATCACTATGACAAAATACATGAGAAAATCCACGTAAAGGAGGGAAGACTTATTTTGGCTTATGGTTTCAGAGATTTCAGTCCATGGTGACATGGCCCTATTGCTATGCAAGCCTGTGGCAGGGAAGGCAGCAGAGCTAAGCTGCTCAGTGTCTGGTAGCCAAGAGGCAGAGAGAGAGACAGCAAGTGACCAGGCACAAGATATATTCTTTAAGGGCTGCCCCCAGTGATCTAGCTCCTCCAAGCAAGCCCCACCTCCTACAGTTTTAGCCACTCAACTATAAATCTACCAATAGGTTAATGCAATGATGCAGTCAGAGCCCTCATGATCCAATTACTTCACAAAAGCTTCATATCTGAAAATTGCTGCATTGGGGATCAAGCATTTAAAACATGAGCTTTTGGGGGGACATTTCAGATTCAAATCATAACAACCCATTTAAAAATATATTTGCAAATGGGGTGCATTCCCTTGCCCCCACACACAAACATGCACATACGAATGGAAAAAAAAATAAAAGCTATATATTGCAAAATGTTAAGACTGTATAAGCAGGAAAGCCATAATTATCTTACTTTTGCTTATATATATATTCTGAATGGTTTTTAATAAGTATGCATTAGGTTTGTTGATTTTTAACAAAGAAGAGTATATTATCTTTTATAAAAAGTATTAATTGAATAATGACAAATACTTAGAAAATAAATACAGGTTATTGGCCTTTTAAAAATAAATCCTCTTTATATCAGGTTAACAGCATCATGGCATTAAAAAATAAGAAGAAATGCAGATACTCTATTTGAATTTGTTTAAAAAAGGAGAAGGTAGCAAGTTCTTACACCCAATGGTAGTTTTTACCAGAAAGAATGGCCAAAGAAAACAAGTCCCATATTTAAAATCACCATAGTCTAATATATAAATGACTAAGTAATGCCCTATGAATTTCATTTTTTTATATTTAATCTACACTTCCAGGAATAACATTAACATAGGAAATCAGAATAGTAGCAAAGAAAATAAGGAATGATAAGTTTCTATGCTTCATTTCTAAACTCTTGTTCAGTATGTGTATATGTGTTTTTATACTTTACTATGCTAACATATGGCTGGGATTTAGCTCAGTTGATAGAGTGCTGCTCTGCAGTCTCTGAGGTCCTGTGTTTGATTCCCAGCACCGCAAAATGGGAGAAGGATGTGGCAACCCACTCACAAGGCAATCCCGAAACAGTCAGCCATTGAAAACCCTATGAGGGTGGCTATGAGTCAGACTCGACTCAACAACACCTAATGCTAACATAACATTTCCACTGAGGTAGTTCTTATTCAAAATCCATAGGAGATGTCCTAAAAATTGAAACACAAACTTGTCTGCTTAGAATTCACAATCTGCCATGCTCTTGCTCCAAATGCTTTGGTCATTTTTTTTTTACTCACTTTTCTTCACCAACCACCTCTCACAATATAACAGATTTATCATTATTCTTTCCACATACTATGACAGTTTTCTTTTCCAGAGCTGGCTCATTTTCTAAATTCCTGATTGTGGCCTTTAATTATACATGCTTTTGTACAAATTTTAAATAATTTACATGGGATTCTTTGTAATGGACCATCTTCCCTCAGAGAGGTAATAATGTTCCTTATAAAGCACCTGATTTATTCAGAGATCAAGCAGAAAAGAGATGCCACAGAGTAAATTAAACAGTGAAAGTATAATATAAAGAACTATTATGTATAAGAGGGTAAAACTTTTAAAATTGTAAAGAGAACTCTATGTAAGAACCCAGTACTCAAAGGAGGTATAAATGTAGAAGTGTGTGTTGGAGGAGGTGGTGAGTTTCAGAGTCAGATCTTCTTTAAAGAAGGTTTGGATGTAGCCCACTGGATGATAAAGTTTCCTGGGTTACTTAGGCAAGAGAGGCTCCACAGCTGCTGGGGAAGCAGAAAACACTCCCCTGCAACAGGGTGGCATAAGGTCTGAGGTGTGCTACATACCAAAGTGAAGTGGTCATCAGGTGGACCACCACAGGGGGTCACCAGGCCAGGATTTGGGCTACAATCTTAGTAAGTGACTATAAGTATTGACTTAGTAAGCGCACTTAGTAAGTGACTATAAATACTGTCAACTATGCAGTATCCTCAAGAGGGAAAAAAGAAACACAACATTCAACCAGGAATAGAAGTCCCTTCCTTCTAAAATGTCACTCCTGTGGCCTCTGCTGGGAAAGGTACTGGGCTAGCTATAAAAGAGAAGTACTTGTAGGGTCAACCTCTTATTATCACAAAGCAGGTAATGAAGGGTAGATTGGGAGCTTTGAGGCAATGAATTGGTAACTAGTACACCATCTAACAAGAGTATGTAGTAGATGTATGTACTAGAAGTTCAATAAATACTTGTTAGCACATAACTTGGATGAGTAGATGAGAAGACAAAGAGATTAATTCTTAGAATAGACCAATGCAGTGTGTAAAATCTGGCAGTGCTAATTCTACCTTTATGTGAGATAAGTTATCAGAAAATGTAAAAGTAACAACAAAAAACTAACAATTGGAAGTACATTATGTTGCTTTCACACATAATGATTTGAAGGAAGGATCTAAGATTTGGAAGCATGCACTTAATATTTTCTTTTTGTCAGAGCCACCCTTATGTATAAGGATCTTATATTAGAGTAATAGTTCTTAATATTTTAGTTTCAAGATCATTTTACATTCTTAAAATATAGTGAGGACATCAAAGAATTTTTGTACTGTAAGTTGTATCAACATTGACCATATGAGAAATTAAAACTGAGAAAGTGTTTAAGTAATTATTACTTTATTTGATTAACAATAATAATCCAATTATGTACACCTAAATAACATACTTTTTATGAAAAAATGTATTTTCAAAAAATAAGAAAATGGGCATTGTTTTACTTTTTTGCAAGTGTCTTTAATGTTTGACTTAATAAAAGCGAGCCAGATTCTTATTTTTACTTTTTCATTCAACCTATTGTGATATCATACATGTACCATGTGGGAAATTTGGCCATACACTCATACGAAGATGAGAGAGAAAAACAAATAATATGTTAATGCTTTTATGGAAATAATTTTAGCCTCACAAGTCTGCTAAAAGAATCTTGGCGTCCTACAATGGTCCCTGGACCACATGCAAAGAAACACTGTATTTGTAGAATGATCACTAAGAAATAAAACTTTTAACTAGAGTGTTGGACATCTAGAGAACAAAAATCAGAATAGCTAGTTTTTTCTGCACCTATATAAAAGGTATATTAATGTTCTCAAAGACAAAGCAATAGCAATAGATGGAAAAATATACAGACCCACAGAAAGCATTCCTTCTGAACAAAAAGATATCGATATTTAAAGAGATCATTATATAAATAATAAATATATATGAAGAGATATACTATATAAGAAATATGTACATGTGATTATGGAGGCTGAAAAGTTCAGGCCAGGAAGGCCAAATGTATAGTGCCAGTCTGAGTTTAAAGGCATGGAAAGTAGGATTGTCAATGGTATAAATTCCAGTGTAGGTCCGAAGAACCACCACCTCCTCCAACACACACTTCTACATTTATACCTCCTTTGAGTACTGGGTTCTTACATAGAGTTCTCTTTACAATTTTAAAAGTTTTACCCTCTTATACATAATAGTTCTTTATATTATACTTTCACTGTTTAATTTACTCTGTGGCATCTCTTTTCTGCTTGATCTCTGAACCAAGAACCAGAAGAGTAGATGGTGTAAATTCAAATCAAAGTTCAGATCTCAAGGCAGAAGAAGAGAGATGTCTCAGCTCAAGATATCCAGGCCCAGAGTGAATTTTCTTTTTCATGCTTTCATGTATCATGCCCTCAATGGGTTGGATGAGGCCCACCTACATTGGGGATGGTAATCTGTTTTACTCAGTCTACCATTTCAAATAATAATCACACCCAGAAACAACCTCATAGATGCACCCAGAAAGAATATTTAATCAAATATCTGGGCACACTGTGGATGAGTTAAAATGACATAGAAAATTAGCCATCATAAAGGGCTTTCTTCCATTCTAGTCTTCCACCACCAAATAATCAGATTGTTATGATGAGTAGATGAATACAGAAGAATATCTAGTATTTTATCCTAATAATAAAAGCAGTTTTCTGTGTTCATAAGGGCATTTTGAATAAGTACCAAAGCACTAATACACTGCGCAAAAGAATTAGTTCTTGGCATTGAGTAAGGTTTTCCCAGTAGAAACAAAGAACAGGCCAAAAAATGTTGGTGTGAAAAAAAATTGAAGACAATATACAGAAATACAGTTTCATGCCCAGACCACTCAAGAAGCAATAATCAATTAACATCTCTGGTAGAAAGAGGAATGAAAACTGAAATCATGATTTGGGGCCCCACTCATCGAGGATGACTTTTTTCCTTTGTTATAAAATTAATGCATATGAGTATTTCTATTATTATTATCTATGAACTGAAGGCAATGCCATCACTCTATTTTTAATAATATATTCCATCTTTTCATTTCCCCTTTTCAAGCTTCTTTCACCACCATTACTATTCTTCATCTGATTGGCAGCAACGTAATATAACCAGGTAGGAAAACTAAGAAGTTATGAATCATTTTGATTTTTCCCTTTTCCCTACTTTCTTCATATAATGCATCAACAGTAGCTATTTTCTACATCCAAGCTGTCTCGTTAACCCACCTACCTCTCTTCATGTTCACTACTCTTACCAAACTGATGATTTCTAAGGAAGAACACTAAAACAGACTCAGTTTCATAATTTTCACACTAGCAGTTCTACAATATCTGTAATGGACCAACATACCTTCCTCCTTTCCTTCCTTCCTCCCTTCTTTCTTTCTTTCTTTCTTTTTCTTTCCTTCTTTCCTTCCCTGCCTCCCACTCCCTCCCTCCCTCCCTCCCTTCCTTCCTTTCTCTCTCTCTCTCTCTCTCTCTCTCTCTCTCTTTCTTTCTTTCCTTCCCTCCCTCCCTCCTCCCCCTCCCTCCCTCCCTCTTCCCCCTCCCCCCTCTCTGCTCCCCCTCCCTCACCACTCTCTCTGAGTCAGGGTCTTGCTAAATTATGCAGACTGCCTCTGAACTCAAACTCACAATCCTCCTATACCAGCCCTATACTGAGATTATACATGTGCATCACCATACCTGGCTCCTACAAGAGTTTTCTACAGGAAACCAGATTAATTTTTTTTTCAAACATAAAATTAATCTTCTCTCCTACTCATATCACAATGAAAATGAAATCCAAACTCTGTACTCCACAACTTTAATATGATTAACACCTGCCTTCCTCTCTCACCTTATCTCTATCCTCTTTTTCTCTTAACATGTTCCAGACTCTGTGGGCTTCCTCTGTCCTTTAAAAAATGCAATGTTATGCTTGCATTGATCTTTTTGCACTGGATTTTCATAGGCTTGGAACATTATCACCCTAGGAAGCTTATTGTTTCATCATTCAAGTGTCAGCTCAAATATCACCTATTAGTGAAGCATTCCATGGATTGACAACTAAAGTATCTCTGTCTAAGATACTTTCTAACATATCGCTTTGATTATATCCTTCAGAGTACTTGTCACTTACTGAATTACTTGTTTACTTGATTGAAAAACTCTATAAAAAGTTGAGATACTATCTATTTTCATTCAAATGTCTAGAACAAGGTTGGTAGCATTTGGTCTGGAATGTTTTTATAACAAAATCTGGCAACTGTCTACTAGAGTTTTCGGCTGTGCATTCCCATGGGATTTATGTAATGCTGTCTTATGTGTCAAACACCTGGCTGTGCATCTCCCTACCCCTTATGTAAGCTTTCCCAGATCAGAAACCTCTTTTGCCCCCACCCTCAGCACTGGGCAGAGGGCTTGTGCAACTTTATATTCTTGGTGAACTCAACTGACAGCAAAAAATCCCTGACATTTAAAAAAAAAATCATTGGGTTTTTTCAAAAGTAAAGAACAAAACAAAAATTGTGAAATGTGAAATGACTTTAAACAGTGTTCTCAATCTTGACAATTGCCCCATATGATTCCATTCTTTTGGTAAAATGACGTAAGTGACCTTTCTTGGGGGGCTGGGGGACATGGTCTATTCCTCCAGCTTTAATATTATCATTTCTGCTCTTTCTTAAGATAATGCTTCTCTTCTAGTGGAGCTCAACCCTTACATCAAAGTTTGTTTCTAAAGACAAAATGAGGCACACATTATTAAACATCAGATTAGAAAAAGTAAATTTGTCCTCCAAAGTCCAAGACAAAAGGACTGAACCTCCATCTTTGGAATAGTCTACTTCTAACAAGATTGTTGTTGTTTATATTGATAGGTGTCGTCAAGTTGGCTCCAACTCCTAGTGACCCTATGTACAAAAGATGAAACACTGCCTGATACTATGCCATGCCTGGCACTGTATCAGTGCTTTCCTGATATTCATAGAGTTTTCAAGGGTTCCTAATAGCATTAGTGTCCCTAAGATGTTCCTATATTGCCTTAGAAAAATATAAAACTGCTTTATTCACATTCTATAGAATAAAACTCCTTTTAACGCCCAAGTTAGGGTTTTGTGTCTGCTCTAAGTAGCCCCACCTTCAAATGCCTTTGCATAGTTGATAAAACATAGACAGACACCTTTCAGGTATTCTCTGCTAATATCCATCTGACATCAGCATTAATCTCCCTGGTTCCACATCCTCTTCTGAATCAGTCTTGCTTTTATGGGTGTTCACTGTCTATATATTGCTGTAGTTGCTTTTGAATGGTCTTTAGCAAAATTTTGCAAGTGTGTAATATTAATGATATTGTTCGATAATTTCCACATTCAGTTCGATCCTCTTTCTTGGGAATAGGCATGAATATGGATCTCTTCCAGCCAGTTAGCCAGGTAGCTGTTTTCCAAATCTCTTGGCATAAACAAGTTAGCACCTCCAGTGCTCCATCTGTTTGCTAAAACATCTCTGTTGGAACTCCATCAATTCCTAGAACCTTATGTTTCACCAGTTCCTTCAATGCAGCTTCCACTTCATCCTTCCATACCACTGATTCCTGATCATATGCAACCTCTTGAAATGGTTGCTCATCTACCAGTTCTTTTTGGTATAATGACCCTGTGTACTGCTTCCATCTTCTTTTGATGTTTTCTGTGTCATTTAATATTTCTGCAAAGAATGGGAATAGTAGAGCATCTAGCTGTACTCATGAGGAACTGTACATAGACCAGGAGGCAGTTGTTCAAAAAGAGCAAGGAAACATTGCTTGGTTTAAAGTCAAGAAAGGTGTGTATAAGGGCTGTGTCCTTTCACCGTGCCTCTTCAATTTCTATGCTGAGTAAATAAGTTGAGAAGCTGGGCCTTATGAAGAAGAAAACAACATCATGATTGGAGGAAGACTCATTAACAACCTGCATTATACACATGCCACACCTCTGCTTGCTGAAAGTGAAGAGTATTTGAAACAGTTATTGATGAAGATCAAGGAACACAGCATTCAGTATGGATTGTGCCTCAACATCAACAAAACAAATATTTGTACAAGTGGGTCAGGAAGCAACTTCATGGTAAACAGAGAAAAGATTGAGGCTGCCCAAGATTTTCCTTTATTGGATGTATAGTCATATTCATGGAAGCAGCAGTCAAGAAATCAAAAGATGCATTGCACTGGGGTAAGCTCTTACAAAAGACCTCTTTAAAATGTTGAAATTTAAAGATGTCACAATGAAGACAAAGGTGCGCTTGACTCATGCCATGGTATTTTCAGTCGCATCATAGGGTTGTGAAAGCTGGATATTGAAGAAGGGAGACAGGAGAAGAATTGATGCTTTTGAATTATGGTGCTGGAGATGAATATTGAGTATTTAATAGATTGCAAAAAGAACCAAAAAAACATCTGTCCTAGAAGAAGTGCAACCAGAGTGCTCCTTGGAAGCAAGGATGGCTAGACTGTATCTTATGTATTTTGGATATATTGTCAGGTAGGATCAATCCCTGGAGAAGGACATCATGTTTGGGAGAGTGATGAGTCAACGAAAAAAGGAAAACCCTCAGCCAGATGGATTGGCATAGTGAATATAACAATGGGCTTAAACATAAATAATATTGTGTGCCTGGCACAAAATTGGACAGCATCTCATTCCATTGTACTAAGGGTCACTATGAGTAGTACTTAACTTGATGGCATCTTAGAACAACTAAACAGCCAAACTAAATTTTAAAACCAAGAGAATCATAAATTCAGACAACACCTTCTAAAATCTTCAGATTATACAAAAGAACTAAAAGGATGATTTCAAAAATTATCACAGCACTTCTTAGAAAACTTGTCTCCTCATGGAGTTTACCTGATACATATTAAAATTTAGGAACTGGGCCAAACATGGTACAGGAATTTAATCCTCTTTCCCTTACTACACTTTGGAAAGAGAAAACAAGTATTTGGCCCTTTCCTGAGTCACAAAAATTTCCTTTTCCATTCATATTATGTATAAAGCCTATGTAGTGTGATTTTAAGATGGTTAACATCATTTGCTTCCTCTTTAGAAGCAACTAATTTTATAATCTCCTTCACTTTCCTTCCAGGACTTTTCAAAACTTAGATTTTTCCTATTTCCTACACACCAATTCAAATGTTAACCTTATGCAAATCATTTAACCTCACTTTGCCTTAGTTTCCTCACTTTGAAGTGTCTCTCCCCTTAAAGTTGGTGGGAGGAATAAAAGACATAGTCTATACAGTACCCAGATGAGGAGAATAGATGTTGTTGTTAGGTGCCATCAAGTCGGTATCCGACTCATAGCGACCCTGTATACAACAGGTGAAACTCTATTGCCAGTGCTTCTCTGCTGTTCATAGAGTTTTCAATGGCAGACTGATTTTTGGGAGGGGGTTGCCAGGTCCTTCTCCCAAGCCTACAGTATCTGGTGTTCCCTGGCGGTCTCCCACCCAAGTACTAACCAGGCCCAACCCTGCTTAGCTTCTGACATCTGACGGGATCGGATGCCACAGGGCTATGGCTGCAGGCGGAGAATAGATAGGTCCTCAATAATTTGTTCCTTTGGAAATATTCATTCCTTTCTGAACCATGTAGTACAGAGAATCTAACTAAGAAATATGTGAAAAGAACATTTTCAAAGGTTAAAAAAGAGATGACAGTGTTAAAGAATGCTACACTTAGAAACTTCCAACACTTTGCCACTTAATCACCATAACTTTTCATGGCCCTTCCCTTCACAACTCTGCCCTTTCATTACAATGTAAGTAAACCCTCTTTCCTAGCTGTATCCTTTCCGTTCCTCCCTAACCTTACCTTTCTCATTCTTTCTTTGTTCTAAATCTCATATAAATTTAGAATACTCTTCCCTTCAGCCCTTGTCTCAGAAATCCACACCCCATGAATATGAAAGGATCCACAGATCTAAATTTATGAACTCCTATTGTATGTTTTCTCCCAATTCCATAACCACCCCACTCTCTAATGACTATCCAAATGGCATCGCTTTTACATTGCTTGGTACTAAAATGCTTTGAACAGGAGCTGCTAAGATGAAAAGCAACTTAAATATGAGGGTCACTATGAGTTGGACCCAACTAGAAGGCACCTAACAACAACAACAATCAGAGATTCACTACCCCTACATACAAGAGGGTTTTTGTCGGGTAGTCTATTTTGTAGTCATCACTTGCCTTTTCAAAGGAATCAAGACTAGAGTGAATAAGGAAAGAGAAGATAGTGTAGCACCTGTAATCCCTGTGAACGGCCTACAGATGAAATATCATACTAATTATTCTAGCCTATCATCTGGAGATATTTCAACCCTGTTAATAACAGAAAGCCAGAGCTGCAGGCCAGCAAAAAGAGCACAATGCTCTTACACTTTCTATTTAAATGGCTATTGCTAAAGTCAAATAGTCTACTAAATAGTCATATTATGTCTGAAGCTACTAAAACTCTATTTTAACATACTAGAAAAACTAAACTGTAATTTTAATTCAAAACTGATTACTAATTACTTGATTGTGACTATCATAATAATGGTAACTATTCCTGAATAAGTAAATGGCAAACATGGATGAATCAAAGAAGAATGCAGATGGCAAAAAGTTTCTGTAGCCAGGCCCAGTGGTGTGCACCTGTAATCCCAGCAGCTCAGGAGGCAGAGGCAGGAGGATTGCAAGTTTGAGACCAGAGGCAGTCTGCATAATTTAGCGAGACCCTGTCTCAAAAAAGTAAAACAAAGTGGGCCAAGGGTGGAGCTCAGTGGTATGGCACTTGCAAAGCATGCAAGCTCGAGACCCTGGGCTCAACAACCCCCAGTACCACCAAAAAAAAAAAAAAAAAAAGAAAAAAGATAAATTTTCTCAACTGAGTTCTCAGGTTCAAGGGTAATAAGGTCCGAGGAGTAGTTTCAAGGGAATAACCAAGGAAGTCTCTTCCTTTATTAAAATCTGAGAACCACAAGTACAGTTGCTAATTACAATAGAAGACACTTCATAAAATATCCCAAAGACAGGAATACACACAGGGCATGCCAAAACAATCAAACAAAAAAATAAAACAAACATACAAAAAAAAATTATTCACACTTTTTCTGTTTTTTCCAAGTTGAACTGAATTGCATCGGTAACTACTGAGCACCTCTTGTAATTGCAGAGGCAAACATGACATGTATTCATCTTTTGTTATTGGTATACTTTAAGTATTACAATTTTAGTATAATGTGTATACTACACATTATACTAACTACATCAAAATGTGTATACATTTTTCACATCCTATATATCCTACCATTATCCAAATGAAAGCAAATTCCTGTTCATGAAGAAGTTATGATCAAATCTAAATTAACAGCCAGGCCCTGTCACATACCACCGACCCCAAGATTATTGCTCTTGTCCACAAGATAATAAACTTCCTATAAGTCGAGGTTTTGATATGAAATTAAAACATATAAAAACAAAATAATCTGAAATCCCTCTAAAGTCCTCTAAGTCTGTATTAATTTAAGGCAGCTCTAGTGGAATTAGTCATCCTCAATACTTGAGCAAAGTACAATAGTAAATCATGTCACTGTCCTTTAGAATAAGCTATTCTACTACTTCCACTGCTGCAAATCCGGTTATTATTTGAAAAGGAGAAGGAAAAAGATCACCTAACCACCTGGACAATTATGAAAAGTCACATCAGCCAATGGTGAAGAAATGACCAGCATGCTAGCATTTATGTGATTGTTAGCAAAAAAAATTAATTCAATTTCCTCTTAGCAAATACAATCACCCAAAGATATTTCTTCAACAAACATTCCTTTTGAACATAACCAGAAAAGCAGCATGATGTAACTGACTTCCATTCCAGCAGTATTTTTTCTTTTTTTTTTTTTTTTTTGGCCTGGAGAGCAACTAAGGGTTGTATTTTAATGTTTTCATAAATGCTAAGTTAAGGCTCAATGGGTGAACACAAACATTGTGAAATTGCAGACTTTTAGTTCCCACACTACTTTTTAAAGCTTCCCTCTGGGCAGTACTGTAGAAAATAAAATAGAACATAGCTGTAGCCAAAACAAGTTACGAACAGTTGGGTCTCTGGTCAATACTTAAGTACAAGTGTTCCCTCTCCCACTTTGCAGGAAGGAGGATGGTCTTTCTTATACAATGGAAGAAGAAACTAGTATTGCCATATACTTTCAGGATTCATTAAGATGCGTAAGCCAAATGGAAACACCTCCAGTACAAGTAGGACGAAATTTCTCTATAAAACCTTATGGGGCTGGGATTTAGCTCAGTTGGTAGAGCGCTGTGCTGCAGTCTCTGAGGTCCTGAGTTCAATTCCCAGCACCGCAAAAATGGGAGAAGGACCTGGCAATCCACTCCCAAGGCAATCCTGAAACAGTCAGGCATTGAAAACCCTATGAGACTTGCTATGAGTCCCGATTTGAGAGCACCTAACAACAACAAAAATAATAAAACCTTATGAGGGTGCTATAGCTCAGACATGACAAGACAGCCCCTAACAACAACAACATTTTGAGAATAACAGTAAGAAAGATTACATATCCAATGTTTTCTTCTTCTAACAATATTAACAACTGTCTCCCCAAGAACTGTTTATGTAACAACAACAAAAAATCAAAACTTTGAAATGATCCAACAAGCAGCAACTAAACTCCACAAGCACCACAGACTCACAGTGGCTAGTCAACTTAACAGTGACATGCACTTACCAGAAAGAAACACAATTCTGCTGGTTCAAACAATTAATTGGATGCTTAGATACAAAGAAGAACTGTCCCATTTCTTCTGGCACTCGAAATCCTCACAAACCTGGCCCATATAAATTTCTGGTGTTTATCTGCCACAAATCACCAGCAAGAACTCATAGGTCATGGTTCATAAGGATACAATATTCATTTTTTCCTTGATTTATCACTCTTAAGTTTTGCTGAGAAGACTGTAATTTTCTTTCTCCTCTCTGGGGTGATCTTACCTTTCTCCATGAACTAGTATGTTTGATTGTACATCTTTTACAGTAATGAACAAATTATACATTTTCTATCTTTTATTATCATAATGTGTGGGACTTTTTAAACTGAGTAGTAAACTTCTTTTAGGGCTATTATCTCCCATAATGCCTTTCTGCATAGTAATCTAGACATGGAAGACACTGCACCAAAGGAAGTGATGATGGGAGTTTATATTCATTAATGGAACAACTTACAATAGTAAAAATATCTTATCCAATTCATCCAAATTTCCAGTGAGAAAGGTACTAAATACATTAAGTCCTAAGTAAAAAAAATATATACAAAAATATGTGGGATTTATAAAGGCTAAGTAACCTACTCAGAACTTAATCCAATTCTAACACTAAAACAATTTTCTTTAGCATCTACATTATACTGACAATCAAAGTAGACAAAAAGTTTAAATCATGAAGGGATAATTTAAGTACTCTTATATTATATGGAAGAATTTTGTGAAGGTGAATTTAAAATGTTCTAATAAATATGATTCCAGTACATTTCCAGTATGAGGCTTCTTCCACAAGCATGACATATCACCTGTTCCATGTCAAAACATAAACAAATGTCAGAATGGAACTGAGGCGACGTATATAAAAGACAGGTTGGCTATCAGATCACATAATGGGTAGATATGACATCACCAGGAAGGTCTGAAGATCTCCATAAGATAGTAATGCTTGAGTTATGTTTTAAACAATGAAATAAGAGTTATTAGCTGACTTTAGAGAAGGAAGATTATTTCAGGCAGAAGAAGCCAGCTGTACAAAGGACCTGGGGCAGATCCAAGTATAATGAAGAGAGAGACTAAATGTTTAGCTGTTTTAGAAAAAGTGAAGTAGTTGAGGTTGAAGATGAAGGAAATACACAGACAAAAGAGTCCTTGTAGGCAAAGATAGGAAGTTTTATCTTAACCTCAAATGTAATAGGAAGATACAGAAAAGATTTAAACTGGGAGACATGAAGTTGAAATTCACATTTTGCAAAATTGCTCTAGTGAACAGCTGTGTACTAGGGTAGTGAACAAACTGGATAAGGGACATCAGGGAGAAAATAGGTGTACCAATCTTGTAGGAAAAAATACTAATTCTGGAAGTAGGTCTTGAAGATGAGGTGAAGCAGCCATAAAAGGTCTACATACGAGGTAAAAACTGCAGAATTGGTGATGAGTGAACATACAAGAGTCAAGTATCCTGAAGGTACAAGTGTATTTCTTGTTCATATACCCAAATAGCATTGTCATTCTCCAAGGCATGGCATACTGGATGAAGATCAAGTTTAGGGATCAAGTTCAGTCAAATTCTTCTATTTAAATAGCAAAATTTAGTGTACAATTTTCGGGGGAGGGGGGGAATCTAAGTAAATGAAATCAGAAACCTAAAGAATGATCAAAATACACTCCAAACCTTCTAGTGGAGAGCCACTACCAGCTATAGAAAACAACCTAAAATCCTCAAATCCAGGCTGGGCCCAATCCATTGCTGCTTTGTGTGTATAGGCTTCTACTCCACAGAAGGAAACTGTCATGTTGCTTTCTCTCCTTACTCATTAGCTTCCTAATCAATATTCCTATGGGTAGTCTGAATGGTGGGCTAGGATTTAGCTCAGTTGGTAGAGTGCTGCGCTGCAGTCTCTGAGGTCCCCAGAATGGGAGAAGGACTTGGCAATCCACTCCCAAGGCAATCCCAAAACAGCCAGCGATTGAAAACCCTAGGAGGGTCGCTATGAGTCAGATACTGACTCCACGGCACCCAACAACACCAACAGTCTGAATGGTAGAGACTGGATCACCTGTGGATATTCTTGCTGTAAGGGTGGCTGAGATGAGTTTTTTACTTCTTTCTGGAGTTATAAGAACTCCAGAAATTCATCAAATAAAGGAAAGAGAAACAAAAGAAAAATAAGTACTATCTAAAGAAAGAGGGACATTAATTTGTTGCTACATCCCAGAGAAGGTGTCAAGTAGGAGTTGGATGTATGAATCTTTCTCAGAGGAAAGATCTTGGTTATAAACACATTCATGAATAACCTGCGCACGTGCGCGCGCACACACACAGACACACACACACACACACACACCCATATGTATATTTGTACATATAAATTCCACAATGTTATTATGTTTTTGCTTTATAAAAACACTTCAAAAGAAACAAATGTTTTATAAATAAAATATAAGACAAAATTTACTTTATCAAATTAATACTATGGAGAACGGAATGTAGCAATCTGATTGTAAAATTATTTTATCACTAAAAATGACAGAAATGTACAGAGGATAAGAGAAGTGGTATTTATTCTGCACTTCTAACTTATATGACTAGATTTTATAACTAAGAATTCTCTTGCCATTTTTTTACCAAAATGTTTTTCCAATAGTGATTAGCAATTTGAGTGACTTCCAAGACCTCACAACAGACTCTATCTGAAGATGGATAAAAGCCATTTAATCTTGTACTCACAAGCACACATAACTACTTTGGGTATCTCAAGCACATTGGCCTCCTGACCCTTACAAAACACATCTTGAATCTAAATAACCATATACTGATTTATTTCTTTCAAACACAAAACCAAAATTCCCTGTTGAGCATGTTGTACATTTATTCTGATCAGCATTCAATTTAAAGACAATGTTCTTGTGGGCTGAAAGGATTGACATCACAGACACATACGCCAGGATGTATCTGGGAAGGCAAATCTGGAACTAATTGTGATTGAAACACAACTGTGATTGTCCTCCCCACAGTAGGTTTGGCCTAAAATTGCTTTTTGGAACACAGAAATGCACAAAAAATATCCTCCTATAAGTAGATAAATGAGAAGGTAGCAAACAAGTTCATAGTGATCAACTGCTGCAGAAAAACTTCCTGCTGGGTTTCTAGGAAGTACTCAAGCCACTAGTCGTCCTTATACTTAGAACAGGTCTCACAAGTAGTGCCAGTCAAACCATAGGGCTTCTGGATTTTGTTTTTTCCCTTTAAAATAAGGAGAAATGACCTCAGTAATATAAAGAGTGGTGTTACCCAACTTTGTAGCTGCGCAGGATAATTTTGAGAATAAAATCCAAAAGTCAAATTTGCTACCAACGCTACCTTCCAAAATGAAACCCAAAAAAGAAAACGGTGGGAAAGCCTCAATCTGTCCAGGAGCTGAGCAAATGGAAAGCACAGACTGGTGCAGAATCTAATCATTTGACAAACTTAATAGCTTTGTTTAGATGACCTTAAGGAAGGATTGATTTCTCCAGGGACTAGAATCTTCTCCTAAAAAGTCATTTAGTCTACACAAAAGCTATTCCTTGTTGCTCTATCACATTAGTAAAATTAGCTAAGAGTTTACATGACCAGACCATCAGAGACAACACATATGGCTTATAATATAAACATGGCAGTCAGATAGCGTCTCAAGGTTTTTCTGGTTGATGAACATTTCTTTCAGGCAGCAGTCTCAAGACAATGATTTCTTTATGGTATCTTCATTCTAACAGATCTAACATGGGTACTCATTATTACATTTACCTTAAAAATCTTCAAATGTGCAAGAAAGCATGCTCTGTTAATTCTCTATCGGCATGAGGTAGAAACTCCTAATTCAGTGTTTCTTAAGAATGAGTGCAACATGAATCTTTAAAAAATGAAAACTTCAACACAGACATCAGCATTAACTTGAACTTAGCTCAATTAAATATGCAAGTATGAGGTTATGTGATTAGTCTGTACACATAAAACAATGTCTAACATCAATAAAATTTAAATTAACACTACTTTACCATGTTTGTTGTTGTTGTTGTTAGGTGCCGTGGAGTCAGTATCCGACTCATAGCGACCCTCTGTACAACAGGGAAAACACTATTGTCAGTGCTTCTCTGCTGTTCATAGGGTTTTCAATGGCAGATTGATTTTCGGGAGGGGGTTGCCAGGTCCTTCTCCCAAGCCTACAGCTTCTGGTGTTCTCAGGTAGTCTCCCATCCAAGTACTAACCAGGCCTGACCCTGCTTAGCTTCCAAGATCTGACGGGATCGGATGCCACAGGGCTACAGCTGCAGGCGGTTTACCATGTTTAGGAAATCAAAATTGTAAATGTTAGATATGATAATGAAAAAATGAACTTTTAACAGAAGATTTGTGAATTTTAGATTTCACATTTTGGTTTGATTCTTTTGATTTTGATCACAGTAAAACACTTGGAGTCAAAATCATAATTTTTGCTATTTTTTTTCTTTAGTAGTGGATTTTGGGCTGGGATTTAGCTCAGTTGGTAGAGCGCTGGGCTGCAGTCTCTGAGGCCTCGAGTTCAATTCCCAGCACCACAAAAATGGGAGAAGGGCCTGGCAATCCACTCCCAAGGCAATCCCGAAAGAGTCAGCCACTGAAAGCCCTATGAGGGTTGCTATGACTTAGATACCGACTTGGCGGCACCTAACAACAACAACAGTGGATTTTAGCCACTGATTCATGCTTTTGAGAGATCAATAAGCTTAATAGTACATCCCAAAATAAAATAATGAGAAAAATTTCATACTGCTTAATAAAAATTCTTCTCTGGATGTTTATTATATTTATTGTTAATGAGCTTTTTCAAGTTGCTAGGCATGAATTCAGGGTCTGTACAATATCTATGAAACAAAAGCAGTATGATATCAACAAGTATTTCAGTTATTATAAATTTGTGTGTACTATCTGCTACATCCCCCACACATCTGTCCGTTTGCCGCACTGTGGGGGCTTCTGTGTTGCGATGAGGCTGAGAGCTCTGTCACTGTAACCTCTGACATGAGCAAGGTTACCCATGGTGGACAGGTTTTCAGCTGAGCTTCAAGACTAAGACAGACTAGGGAGTAGGACCTAGCGAGCCACTCCCGAAACAACTAGCCATTGAAAACACTATGGATAGCAAAGAAACACTGTCAGATACAGTGCCAGAAAATGAGCCCCCCAGATTGGAAGGCACTCAAAAGACTTCTGGGGAAGAGTTGCCTCCACAAAGTAGAGTCTACCTTGATGACAGAAATGGAGTAAAACCTCAGGGACCCCCACCTGCTGATGGACCTCCATCTGCTGATGTGGCATGACTCAAAATGAGGAGAAACAACTGTAAACATCCATTAATAATTGGAACATGGAATGTATGTAGTATGAATCTAGGAAAATTAGAAATCATTAAAAGAGAAATGGAGTGCATAAACATTGATATCCTAGGCTTCAGTGAGCTAAAATGGACCAGCGTGGGCCACTTTGAGTCACATAATCATATGGTTTACTATGATGGGAATGACAAACTACCGAGAAATGGGATTGCATTCACCATCAAAAAAGACATTTCAAGATCTGTTCTGAAATACAATGTTGTCAGTGATAGAATAATATCCATACGCCTACAAGGAAGGCCAGTTAATATGACTAT
Source organism: Pedetes capensis (assembly GCA_007922755.1). Taxonomy (NCBI): domain Eukaryota; kingdom Metazoa; phylum Chordata; class Mammalia; order Rodentia; family Pedetidae; genus Pedetes; species Pedetes capensis. The sequence continues at coordinate 126,352 of VMDO01003078.1, forward strand.
TTTTCAAATTGATGCACCCACCACTAAGGCCACAAATGAAGAAAGGGAAGACTTTTATCAGCTTCTGCAATCTGAAATAGATCAAACATGCAATCAAGACATACTGATAATCACTGGTGACTGGAACACAAAGGTTGGAAACAAAGAAGAAGGCTTAGTAGTTGGAAAATATGGTCTTGGTGACAGAAATGAAGCTGGAGATCGCATGATAGAATTTTGTCAGACCAATGACCTTTTCATTGCAAATACATTTTTTCAACATCATAAACGGAGACTGTACACATGGACTTCACCAGATGGAACATACAGGAATCAAACTGACTACATATGTGGAAAGAGACGATGGAAAAGCTCTAAATAAAATGTCAAAACAAGACCAAGTGCTGACTGTGGATCAGACCATCAACTTCTCACATGCAAATTCAAAGTGAAGCTGAAGAAAATTAGAACAAGTATATGAGAGCTACGGTATGACCTTGAGTATATCCCACCTGAGTTCAGAGATCACCTCAAAAATAGGTTTAATGCATTAGACACAAATGATAGGAGACCAGAAGAGTTATGGCATGACATACAAGATATCATTCAAGAAGGAAGCAAAAAGTTCTTTAAAAGACAAGAAAAAAAGAAAAGACCAAATTACATGTCAAAAGAGACACTGGACCTTGCCCTCAAACGCTGAGCAGCTAAAGTAAGAGGAAGATATGAGGAAGTTAAGGAACTAAACAGAAGATTTCAGAAGGCATCTCGAGAAGACAAAAACAAATATTAAAATGACATGTGCAAGGAGCTGGAGGCAGAAAACCAAAAGAGAAGAACACCCTCTGTGTTTCTCAAGCTTAAGGAAGTGAAGAAAAAATTCAAGCCTCGAGTGGCAGGAGTGAAAGATTCTACAGGGAAAATATTAAATGATGCAGGAAACATCAAAAGAAGATGGGAAGAATACACAGAGTCATTATACAAGAAAGAATTGGTAGATGACCAACCATTCCAAGAGGTTGCATATGAAGAGGATCCAATGGTGCTGAAAGAGGAAGTGGAAGCTGCCTTTAAAGAACTGGTGAAACACAAGGCTCCAGGAATTCCTGGGATACCAATAGAGATGTTTCATCACTGGAGGTGTTAACATGTTTATGGCAACAGATTTGGAAAACAGCTATTTGGCCAACTGACTGGAAGAGATCCATATTTGTGCCTATTCCCAAAAAAGGGGATCCAACTGAATGTGCAAACTATAGCACAATATCATTAATGTCACACACAAGCAAAATTCTACTAAAGATCATTCAGAAGCGACTGCAGCAGTATATAGACAGGGAATTACCGGAAAATCACGCGGGATTCAGAAGAGGGTGGGGAACCAGGGACATCATTGCTGATGTCAGGTGGATATTAGCTGAAAGCAGAGAATATCAAAAAGATGTCTATGTATGTTTTATTGACTATGCAAAAGCATTTGACAGTGTGGATCATAACAAATTATGGATAACACTTCAGAAAATGGGCATACCAGAACACATAATTGTGTTCATGAGAAATCTGTACATGAACCAGGAGGCAGTTGTTCGAATACAACCAGGAAACACAGCCTGGTTTAAAGTTGAGAAAGGTGTGCATCAGGGCTGTATACTTTCACCCTATCTCTTCAATTTATACACTGAGCAAATAATCTGAGAAGCTGGACATTATGAGGAAGAATGCAGCATCAAGATTGGAGGAAGACTCATTAACAACCTGCATTATGCAGATGACACAACTCTGCTTGCTGACAAGGAAGAGGATTTAAAATATTTACTGATGAAGATCAAAGATCATAGCCTTCAATATGGGTTATGACTAAACATCAACAAAACAAAAATCCTTACAACTGGGTCAGCACACAACTTCACATTAAATGGAGAAAAGATTGAGCTTGTCCAAGATTTTACTTTGCTTGGCTCTATAATCAACACCCATGGAAGGAGCAGTCAAGAAATCAAAAGACGCATTGCTCTAGGAAAAGCTGTGGCAAAAGATCTCTTTAGAGTATTGAAAAGCAAAGATGTCACATTGAAGACAAAGGTGTGCCTGACTCATGCCATGGTATTTTCAGTGGCATCATATGGTTGTGAAAGCTGGACATTGAACCAGAGAGACAGAAAAAGAATTGATGCTTTTGAATTGTGGTGCTGGAGACGTCTATTGAATATACCATGGACTGCCAAAAGAACCAACAAATCTGTCCTAGAAGAAGTGCAACCAGAGTCCTCCTTGGAAACAAGAATGGCCAGACTGCGTCTTACCTATTTCAGACATGTAGTCAGGAAAGATCAATCCCTGGAGAAGGACATCATGTTTGGGAGAGTGGCAGGTCAACGCAAAAGAGGAAAACCCTCCACCAGATGGATTGACACAGTGTCTGCAACAATGGGCTTAAACATAAATAAGATGGTTTGCCTGGCACAGAATCGGGAAGTGTTTCCCAATCTGCTGTACATAGGGTCGCTATGAGTCGGACTCGACTCAACAGCACCTAACAACAACGACAATCTGCTACGTGCACATGACATATCTCTGCTTGCTGAAAGTGAAGAGGATTTGAAAAATTTATTGATGAAAGTCAAAAACCATAGCCTTCTGTATGGATTGCACCTCTATATCAGCAAAACAAAAATCCTTACACAACTGGGTCAATATGCAGCTTCATGATAAATGGAGAAAAGACTGATCTTGTCCAAGAGTTTGCTTTACTTGGTTCTACAATCAACACCCACTGAAACATTAGTCAAGAAATCAAAAGACACATTGCACTGAGAAAAGCTGTTGCAAAAGACCTCTCTCAAGTACTGAAAAGTAAAAATGTCAAATTGAAGACAAAAGTGTGCCTGATTCATGCCATGGTATTTTCAGTCACATTATATAGTTGTGAAAGCTGGACGCTGAATAAGGGAGACAGGAGAATAATGGATGTTTTTGAATTATGGTGCTAGAAATGAATATTGAATATACCATGAACTAACAAAAGAACCAAAAGATCTGTCCTAGAGGAAGTGCAACTCTGGTGCTCCTTGAAAGGAAGAATGGCTAGACTACATCTTACGTATGTTGAGCATGTTGTCACGAAGACCCTCACCTAGATAGGTTGACAAAGTATTTGAAAAATTGGGCTTAAGCATAACAATGACTCTGAGCCTGGCAGAAAATTAGGGAGTGTTTCAGTCTGTTGTACACAGGTCGCTATTTGTTGGACCCAATTTGAGGGCACCTATCAACAACAGCAGCAACATGGTTACTTTTTTTCCTGTATGAACTACTGTGCAACCTTCATTTAAGTTCCAAACTATGATGTAATTCGTACATTCATACACACAGATGCAAATTAAACACAAATGCTAATAATCTTTCTGAAATGGTTCTCAGTCAGCTAGATTATCTTTAAAATATGTATACTATTAACTTTAGAATCACAAAAGTAAAAACATGAAAAAAACCACAACCAAAATACCTTCAAAAAACTTGGACAATTCTAAGTTCAGACTTTAGTTTGAGAAGCATTGTAATAGATCCCTTAACAATAAATTATCTCAAAGAAAATTTATAACATACAGTATAGATAACTGTTGAATAGGGAAAAGACTAAGAATAAAATTCACACTGGAATACAAAGAAGTATGTCTACACAAGCCTATGCTCACTTTCATGTAATTGAAGTTTTATGAAGAAAAACTTTAAAAAAACTTTAAAAAACTTAAAAAAAAAGATATACAGAAGAACTCATCTCCTTAAAACAAGTCACTATTTTCCATGCCTTTCCCTTTTCCTGCAGGCCTATAATTTGACCTTAGGAAAGGATCTATAAACTACAACTTAAGCAATGTATTTCTTTTTCAAGTTGGTCACAAGGAAGTTTAGCATCTAGTTACATGGTTAGCTACAAAAGCAAAATAAGCCTTATTAGCCAGCAAATTCAGGCTTATTTGCCATAAACCTGATTTTATAGTCACAATTATATTCTTACAACTCAGGAGTCTTGTTTTCTTTGATTCTCATTGCTATTATGTAATTATGTTAGAGGTAACTCACCTCAAATTATGTGCAAAACAATGAAAGTTATAGGAGTGTACATAAATAATATTTAGTGACATGACGGTAGCTGGTACTTGTTGGTAAGACTAAATTTTCCATAAGTTTGTACCCTACCTTTCCAAAAGTCAATTCTACTTAGAATTGTGAACAGAAATAGTCAACTGTGATTGCCTGTTAAGCCATATCCAAGAGGAATTAAAATCATCTACTGGTTATTTATCTCAATATTGACACAGAATCTAGTTATGTCAAGGATAAAAATGTCCATCATGTAGTTTTGCCTCTGAATCAAAACTGTGAATAAATTTTACATGGTAGAAATTAAGGGGAAATTGTTATAAATTCAAAGAGTACTTCTAAAAACTTTCTTTAAAAAAAAAAGGTTCACTCTAGCAAATTTTCAAAAAAGAAACCCTTTGAATAAAATAAATATTTCTTATTCTGAAAAAGTAAAGCTACTAAGACCTTTATCAACCATCACTTTCATTGGCAAAAATTCACATATACTTCTCTTAATGTTAGAAATGATCAAAATAGTTTCACTATTTGCCTACTTAATGCCATTCTGGGTATCTGGGAGAGTATAGTAAGAGAGATGATATTAAAAAGTATGCAAGATACATCAAAAAGATAGGTTGATATTAATAGCCTCCAGCCATACCATTGGGGCATTCAATCCCATCAAGTCTCAGAAGCCAAGCAGGGTCAGACCTGGTTAGTACTTGGATGGGAGACTGCCTGTGAAAACCATGTGCTGTAAGCTTGGGAGAAGGACCTGCCAACTCACTCCCAAAAAACCATATGCCATTGAAAACCCTATAAATAGCAGAGAAGCCTTAAGAGTAGTGTTTCCCCTGCCATACCTAAGGTCCCTATGAGTTGGATACCGAGTCAACAGCACCTAACAACAATAATGCAAAGGTTTTTGCGTTTTAAGAATCCAAAAATATTAATAGTATATCTTCTTATTTAAATAAAATGGTAATTCACATAGGTTAACTATACAACTACAGTAAAAAAAATTATTAGCAAACTCCCTTAAAATAAAAATTTTAAATAGAAATTCAGCTGCTAAATACATGCTAAATAATACATGGCATATTTTATCCAAAAACATGCCATGTATTATGGGAAACAGTGTTTGTTTCCATTTTATAACTGCTTGACAAGTTCTTATTTGTCCCAAGTCCAACTAAAATAAACAGGACAAATCCTAAGCTAAGAAACATCTGCAATGCAATTTTTCTAAGCACACTGCTGTGAGAATAAACTCTGGAGTCAGATTAACCTTGGCTCAAATTCTAGTGCTATCATGTAAAAGTGATTTTCATAACTCAATTCCTCTATACACAGACTTGGACTCTATTTGTAAAAGAGACATAATACTACCTGTCTCAAAGGAATATTGGGAAGCATACAAGGAATATGTTCATTCTTTTAAATGTTTCAAATATTGTATAGAAACAACAACAATAAATAAATTTCTGTGTTTTGGTCTCTAATAATATTGGTCCCAATAATATTGTTTGGTCCCAATAATATTGCCTCACTCATCTCACCAAAAGAAAGATTATCTCCCTCACGTAGATTCTTTATTCTAAACAAGTTATATCCTGATCTACAGCACCAAGGTCAACATGTTTCTCATGGCACCCTGTTTGCATCCACCAATATTAATACTGCTCCCTCTCTCAGAAGCCCTCCCATCATGACATTGTCAATGAAATCACACTCATCTGTCAAAGACCAATTCAAGGCAGATCATTATTATTATGCTGAACTCACTAACAACTAGAAATCTGTGTTTACCAAAATAGTGTAAAACATAAGGTGATAACCCTGTCTCAAAATAAAAAATAAAAAAGGGGCTACAGGTGCAGCTCCGTTGTAGAGTACTTGCCTAGGATGCTGGATCAACCCCTCAGTAATGAAGAAAAAAAAGATTGTGAGAAGAACATGTGGCAAATCACCTGAATAGTCAAGGAGGCTAGGGAAAAATATATGAAAACTGAGAAGCAGTCTTTTATTTTTGCCTGATTGTAAGATGTCATTTTAAAAAGTTGACCTTTTAGCCAATTTTCTGATACATCTGATAGTATAATGAAACTTTCATAAATTTCCAGAATATGATTTCACTAATAAAAATTTGGTGCAATATTCCAATTTGAAATATATTATAAATTATGTGAAATGCAATCATTTTCCTTTTCAGTTTCCTGACAAATTAATCCATGCAGATTCTGTTTCTCTCAATAAATAAGCAGACCTTAGGGAAAGACACAGCACTTACAAAGCTTATAATTGTTCCCTCCAATACAGATGGAGTGAGTACAATCTAGTTTAAATCCTGGCACCATCTTTGTCAAGTATATGGTCTTGAACAAATTACTTCCCCATTATGAAACACAGGTACTTCATCTGTCAAACAGTGATAATACAGCCTACCTCATAGGATTGTCATGAGGAATATATTAGAGAACATTAGAAAAGAACAAAGCTTGAGGCTTGGCACATAGTAAAATTATAACCAATGCTTGCAATCCCTACAAAAGTAGGAAAGAAATAAATATATTAATTTACATGAGTCAAAAATCATACCTTAATTGATAAAACTAATCCTCAAAATACAGTTAAGTGAGGTCCTAAAAAATGACTAATATTATCTTGCTAATACTAATATTCGAGCTAATATATTACTCTTTGATCTCTAACTTCAAAAGGAATCTTAGCCATTCACCAGAAAGCTTGGTGGGAAAAGTGGAAATAACAGGAAAAGAGGTAAAAAGAAGGACCATATAAATCATGTAGCCATCCTGTACTGACTCAGAGAAGGCTGGTTTTGTCCCTTCAGACAATAATATCATCACAGGACTGTTAATAACACCTTCTCACTTGCTAAAATGGTACTAATAGAAATGTTAATTCAAGCAACTTGTTGTTAGGTGCACTCATAGCGACCCTGTGGGGTTTTCAATGGCTGACTGTTTCAGGATTGCCTTGGGAGTGGATTGCCAGGATTGCCTTGGGAGTGGATTGCCAGGTCCTTCTCCATTTTTGTGGTGCTGGGAATTGAACTAGGGACCTCAGAGACTGCAGCACAGCACTCTACCAACTGAGCTAACTCCCAGCCCAATTCAAGCAACTGGAAAAACTAAATTCATTGCAGAGATGGGATCTATTCTTTTTGGGTATCTCTAACCTTAAATGGGAGAAGGAGGCAGAAAGCTACTCCCAATGCAAGCCCAAAACAATCAGCCATTGAAAACCCTGTGAGGGTCACTATGAATCATACCTGGCTTGAAGGCACCTAATAACAACTAACCTTAAAGAAACTAGAGATACATTTATAGTCAACAGGTGTCAATATAATATGCTGAGATTTCTTTTTTCATTTATTTATATGCTTTTAAGAAGCAGTTTATATATGAGTATGTGTGTGAGGAGGGGGACAAGAGGTGCATCCAGGTAATACAATCTCATATTTCATAGGTCTTTAAGCTCAACTATTGTTCTTTTCCTCATATAATATATACTTTTTAAAAACACAGAAATATATTAACACTACAAATGCACATGGTAAACTACATTATCCAGAAATAAACTTATTAAGAAATCTAAGTTTCCTGTTTTATTTATTTATAATACTTCATTCTCTACATTATAATTAAAACCTAAGTGTAACCTAACATTAAAACATGACCTCTATGAATAAGCAACACTAGTAGGTTGATGTCATTGTTGCTCAATAAGTTCTTTTAAATTCTTATCTGGCTTTATAAGCAATACAGTATCCATAAGAATTACACTATGACAATTACCCCAAGAATATGACAAAAAAAATCATTTTGAAGACATGGCTATGAAGTAGAGGTCATCTCTTGTTTATAGGTGCCATTGAGTTAGGTCCAACTTATAGCAGCTCTGTGCAAAAGAATGAAACACTCCCCAACACTGTGCCATACCTGGCACTATGTCAGTGCTTCTCTGCATTTTCATAGGGTTTTCAATGGCTGATTGTTTGGGGATTGCTTTGGGAGTGGGCTGTCTGGTACTTCTCTCATTTATGCAGTGCTGGGGATGAAGTGTGCAGAGCAAGCACTATACCAAAGAAAGCACATACACTCTAATAAAAACTATTAATAATAATATTCAGAAGTCTCTGTGGTAATACTAGCATCATGCAAACATGAAATAAAGCCAATTATTTCAAAATATGTATTTGTTTATATAATTTGCAAATAATTTTTCCAAATTATTCACTTAGCATATAAAACAGAATATAACAGTTAATTTTTAAAAAACCTGATTAAACCAAGCCAAAATGTAAAATTCTGCCAAAAAAGAAGCTATTTTTGTCAAATCTTGAAGAAGAATTTTAAATCATTCTGTGAGTTCACAGTTCATTTCTAGGCCAAAGCAGTATTCCACTTGAAAACAAAATGTTTTAGAAATACTAAAATAATTTATCTCAGTAACACTGACACAATAAAATTCATCCCCAAAACTTTTAGATGACTCCAATTAACACCTGTATTTGTTGTATTTTATTCAAACTGAATAGTACAGCCATTAACAAATTATGAAACTATTTCTGAGAAATATAATCCAAGTACCCTTTTGCAACTTGAAATATTTCAATGTATTGTTAACAAATACACAATTGATTTTACTTTTTCCTATTTTTATTATATAAAAATATCACATATATAATACTAAAAGTCAAACTGATGAGAATTATTCTTCAGTTAGCTATTAAGTATTTTAGCTATGTTTTTGATAAGTCATGTATGAAAAGTTGGAAGCTCTATAAAAATTTGTTTAACTTCTAAATTGGAAGTGAAGCAAGTCAAACTTCCTGTTGAACACAGATAAGAAAAAATAATCACTAATTTGGATAGTGATGAATAAAAATATGTGGATGCAATGGCAAAGTAATACCTGAGTCCTTACTATTAAATATGAAAGCCAATGAAAGCCCACATACCTAAGAATGCTTACAACTGCTATGGGATTTTGCAAACAGGTATTTCCATACTATCCTCACCCTCCTTTACACTACAGAAGAAGGCAATTATAGAAAAATATGAAGTGGAAGGAGAAATCACAAAAAGAGGTATGGCATAAGGCATAAAAGCAAATTCTCATGTAAATTCCAAAAATCTCAAGTGTGAAGTCCAGAAAAAGGAGTAAAAATTCACAGCCAATCAAAAGCAATGGAAAGTAGTATACCAACCTAAAAATACATTATTATTCTACATACCACTTCTGTTCATTCATTTAATCAAATGTCAGTTAGAAACAAAACATTGAAATACATTTGCCCATAAATATCCCTTAGTAGTTTTTTAAAGCTTTAAATCCCCTTGATAGTGGTATATAATTGAATGCACAATTGCAGATGAATGAGAGAATATATCAACAGAAAAATACAGAAATTCAATCTAGTTTTATGCTTTCATGATTTCAGCCTTCTTATCTTCGTTTTTATTGTCTCAAATATAAATAAATGAATAAGTGAAATGTGAGGTTAGAGGCTCACTGTGGCAATTTACATGAAGAGCTTTGGCTGTTTTATTGTGTTAGTTAACAACAAACCAGCCTATTTCAGAGACTGATTCTGTTATGAGTAAGAAAAAGATAACATGACTATATTCACACTGTGAATATAAATATATATAAATATATATAAATATATATAAATATAAAATACCTATATAATATAAATATAAAATACAAATATATATATATATAAAATCAGTGTACATTATCAACTATACTTATAAAGTACATGAAGAATTTAGATGAAGAGAAGTATTGTTGAAAAGGTGTGTTTTACTTTATTTGCTTTGTGTTACTTGTGTAATAAGGAAGTTTTATGCATTTGAAAGCTATTCAAGCCTTGGGATTTGGGTAAAGTCACCCGCAGTACCGACTTGGTGACTGGCAGAGGAGAAAAGGCCATGGGAAAACTGACCATACATCTTTCTCTATGGCAAGACACAGAGTTCTGCACAGAGAAAGGAGTGCTATCAATAATTATGCCAAGAAACAAGTATGAACAATGACTGTCCAGGAATATCAAGACATATGGTCAATTCACACACCAGTTAACAGTGTGAATGGAACAGTGTTTTCATTTTGGCCAGTTCTGAGAGATAATTATGTGCTAACAAAACTATGTACTAAGGCCACATTATATGGGGCTATCCATGTATCCATTTGTTGAGGATGGCAGAAAGAAAAGAAAAGAAGAAAAGAAAAGAAAGAGAGAGAGAGAGAGAAAGAGAGAGAGATGGAGGGAGAGAGAGAGATATGGAGGGAGGGAGGAAGGGAAGCAAGGAAGGAAGAAGGAATGAAGGAAAGAAGGAAGGAAGGAAGGAAGGAAGGAAGGAAGGAGAAAGGAACTAACTCTAGTCAACAAGACAGGAGTCAGAAATAATAGAAAGAGTTAGATGATCAAAGACACGAAATTTGTAAAGATTATCTATGGACAGTGTCACAGCAACATTATTGTTGCCGTTAGGTCCCATTGAGTTGTGTCAGACTCATAGTGACCCATATAGGGTTTTCAATGGCTGTTTTGTGTTCTTAAACTTCAAGTTTCCATCTTTGTAAGAAAGAGATCAACAGACATATGTGTACAAGTGAGAAGGTAGAAGATGATGGGGAAACTAACTTGGTTTAAATTTAAAGGCAAGTAGACTTATTAACAGTGTCAAAGTTTTCCTACAGAAAAATAAGATGGATGGTAAAAATGAGCACCAGAGAGGTTTTCATCCATTCAACTAACATTGATATAAAACCCAGTAATGTGAATACTAGATCAAGAGTTTCAAACTGATAATTGAGAGATGCAATCTGTCCACTGAAATGGATTTTCCCGTTTTTTGGGTTTTTTTTCTTTTTGGTCTGTACAGGATTTTACAGACTTTAAGCCAGTATTTTTTCAAGGAGAACTTAACACAAAAATTGGGATTTCTAGTTTTTCTAGAATAACTGAAAGCAATATAAATAGTGGGGCTATATTTCTGCACAGCAAAAGCTGTGGGATTGATGTACTTGATATTTACACCTTAAATTATTTTTTTAAACAAAGTCTGCTTTTATTCTCTGATGGTTAATAGAGTTTTCAATTTATAAACCATGTTAACTTTTTTTGGAGCCAGAAATCTAGCTTTTTACTTTCAATTTGTTGTCATACTCTTTTAGATTTTAACTTGGAAGAAGAAAAAAATGACAGAAAAGATGATTTCATATCTACTTCTTCAATTCTAAGCACCTCTACAAACATATATGTGTGATGCTTTGATAGAAGTTGAATCATACCAATGGAGTGAGTCCTGAAATGAACCAGGAATCTAAAAGCAAAGGCATTGAGAGTACACTTGAAACATGACCCATTCAATCTTGCAGTTAGAACTTCCGGGCCACATTCTACTCCTTGAAGTCCAAGATTCTGAAGACAGAGGAGGTTGAGCCGGGAGGTGCAGTGGTACATGCCTGTAATCCCTGCAGCCCAGAGGCAGTCTGCGTAATTTAGCAAGACCCTATCTCAAAAAGTAAAAAAAAAAAAAAAAAAAAAAAAAAAAAAAAAAAAAAAAAAAAAAAAAAAAAAAAAAAAAAAAAAAAAAAAAAAAAAAAAAGTGGGCTGGAGGTGGCAGCTCAGTGGTCCAGCATTTGCAAAGCATGCAAGTGCGAGGCCCTGGTTCAACCCCCAGTACCGCAGAAAATAATAATAATAATAATAATAATAATAAAGAAAGAAATAAAAGAGAAGCAGTTGGTAAACCTAATCTTAGCACTAGCACATTAAGCAAATAAAAGGTGGCATCATTGTGTCAAAATAAGTGGTGACTTGATATAAATATATAAGAAAGGTATCTGCAAATCCAAAACAGAAGTTCTGTTTTAAATAGGCAATGAGTTTTGTGTGTTTTATGTGGCAGAAAATAAACTGTGAATTTAAACAGGATGAGTTCAGACAGGTAAAAAAGACAGAAAAAAATCAGTATAATTCCTTAAAGATATGGAAGAATATGTGTGGTAGATAACTGTAAATGACACAGGACCTTAAACATCCAAAATAAAGAAAAAATATCTCAAAGGATAGATCATCAGCTTCTCACATAATTTTCACATGTCAAATTCATTAAATGTAAGTTCCTGGCAATCCATTTTCTCACTTAATTCTTACAAAAAATGTACCCCCTAGAGTTTAAAAATTCCTTTCATTGAATTAGAATTTCCCAACTTTAATTCCCCAAACCCTAAGGGCAAAGACTTTCAAACATTGTGTTCCCAGAGAAATCTATGTAAAAATGAAGTCATGCAATGAAATTTACTAAATAAATAAATAAAGCCGAAATGTCATGGTTGAGATGGTAAGAGCCCTCTTTGCAATCCATGCCACCCTACAAGAAATACTGTATTAGGGGTTTGGAGGGATGGTGTCAAAGTTTGATTGGATGTGGAAAGGGAGACTCAGGAATCTGGGCTCTGGATTGTCCACCTCAATTTTATGCAAAGTAGCTCAACTTCAAACAGTTTTACCTTTTGGTAGGAGGTATTCATTTGAAAATTTCTGTTAATAAATTCATCTGCTATGCACAAACACCAAAATAAACATATATATTAAAACAACTCTGAATGCTAGGCCCTGTGGCACACACTTGTAATCCATTGATTAGTGTGGCTGAGGCAAGAGGATCACAAGTTTGAGGCCAGAGGCAGTCTTCACAATTTAACAAGAGCCTGTCTCAAAATAAAAAAATAATAATAATAATTTAAATTTTAAAAGGCTGGTAGAGCACTGGTCTAACATGTGGGAGGCATTGGGTTCAAGCTCCCAGTACTGGGGAGAGAGAAATTTAAATGTGAAACACTTGTATGAATTACTAAGTGTGTTAGTTGCATTGTCCAATTATTTATTCTCCTTTCTGCACACACAAGGATCACCATGAATTCCAGATTTGATTGGGCTTCTTCCTAAGAATAAGTATAATGGCCATGAGTTTTAACATAGTCATGATTTCTTTATTTTTTATTATGATTTTCTTTATATATATTGGTACAGTAGAGAGTTATAAGTCACCTGATATATCCCTTATGCAACTATCAAATCAGTCTTGCCTGCACTTCCATATCCTTAAACACTTTACAGAACAAAATAAACATAGAAAGAAGGCAGGAATTCTAATCAGTATGTAATATAGTCACGATATCTTTATCACTATGCCTCTTCCTATCTTCATGGCTTTTCTACCACTATTCTTACGGTGTGATCTAGCCACAGTGAGCTTCTATTACTTTCTCTAAAACACCCTGAACTCTCATACCTCCAAGTCTTTTCACATGCAGTCCTTCTGCATGGAAATCTATCTTGTCTTCTATCTCTGCCTGGTTAACTGCTATTCATACATAGATCCCAATTGAGACAACAAATCTTCAAATGCTACATTCTTCTACAACGTCCGGTATGTTCTCTAACAAAGTGTGTTACACACGTTGTAATGATTACAGACTGTCTTCACATTGCCCATTAGTGGAGGAATATAAGAATGTCCACACTATTTCAAACTGCAAGTGGAAATTTATATGGAAATATAAAATGAATGATTGCTTAATATGCTTTAAATTGCTTCAGTGAAACATTAAAGATCCCTCTTACTTTGTTATGAACTTAAAGTGATTTGAAACAAATTGTTGTTGTTGTTGTTAGGTGCCGTTGAGTCGGTATCCGACTCATAGCGACCCTCTGCACAACAGGGCAAACACTATAATCAGTGCTTCTCTGCTGTTCACAGGGTTTTCAATGGCAGATTGATTTTGGGGAGGGGGTTGCCAGGTCCTTCTCCCAAGCCTACAGCATCTGGTGTTCCCAGGCGGTCTCCCATCCAAGTACTAACCAGGCCCGACCCTGCTTAGCTTCTGAGATCTGACGGGATCGGATGCCACAGGGCTACAGCTGCAGGCTGAAACAAATAGTGAGACTAGTAATTATTTATTACCCTGAAATACAAAGCATTAAAATATTGAGAAAATTCATATAAAAGAAAATCAAATCTCAGCAGTTAAACAAAAAATCTGAGCCAGGTAAGGTGGCACACCCCTCTAATCCCAGCACTCAGGAGGCTGAGACAGGATTATTGCAATTTTAAGTCCAACCGAGGCTATATAGAGACAACCTGTCTCCAAAAAAAAAAAATCTAAATAGAAAACTGGAAAAGACAAAGACATTTCACAGTTGACAGACAAGACATAAAAAAATTGTATTATTAAGCACTAAAGAAATGCAATCTAAAACCACAATGAGATCAATAAGAAATATCAGAATGACTAAAATAAAAAATGGTGCCAACACCAAGTGTTGGTTAAGATACTGAGAAAATAGACAATTCCTTCACTGTTGATGGGGACTTACAATGCTACAGTCACTTTAGAAAGCAGTTGGATAGTCTTTTATAAAACTAAACATGTACTTATCATGCTACATAGTAAACACACTCTTGTACATTTATCTCAAAGAAATAAAAATTTATGTTCAAACACAAACATGTAGAGAAGTATTCATACCACTTTATTCATAATAGCCAAAAATAAAAATGTCCCTCAATGAGAAAACAAAGAAAGAATGGCATATATACATATTGTTGTTGTTGTTAGGTGCTGTCGATTTGGGTCCAACTCACTGAGACCCTCACAGGATTTTCAATGGCTGCTTCCAGATTGCTTCAGGAGTGGATGCCCTGTCGTTCTCCCATTAAGTGGTGCCAGAGATTGAACACAGGTCCTCAGAGGGTTTAGAGCAGCACTCTACCAACTGAGCTAAACCCCAGCCCATAATACATATAAATGCAGATAAATAGGTAGGTAGGTAGGTGGCCAGGAAGACAGAGAAAGAAAGAGAGAGGGAGGGAAGGAGAGAAAGAGAGAGAGAGAGAGAGAGAGTCAGTCCTGCCTTTTCACCACCTGCTTTCAGTTTCCAATGCTCAGCACTTAACTGTTCCAGGTCAACCTGAAATAATTAAGTGCAAATCAGTATGTCTTAAATAAATATTTCATCAGCAAATATTTTACAAAAATCAAGTAATCAGCATTGCAAAATAAATTTTAATGAACTTAACACTTTGATGGAGAATTAAGATTATTTTTATAGAAATCAAAAGCTATTTTTCCCGTGGTAACAGCTAACTCTAAAGAGTATATTGACTTCATTATTATACGCCATATAAACATTCCCTTTAGTATTATTTAAAATCTAGATACTACTATGTGAAGATGAAAGTGTCTTCCCACTCCTATGTGCTGAACAATTGAGTTCAGGAATTATACTATATCCAAAAGTGGGAGAGTACAGGCTGAAGACGCTAGTGAACTATTTTATCAAATTACAAAAAAAAAAAAAAATACTAATAATTCTGTCCATCGTGCCCAAATTATAGGAAATTTAAAGTAGTAGAAGTGAAATACTTAAGACTATAATACTTAAGATTTGATACTCTCAGTCTTCATTTTCTCTTTCTCTTCTTATCCAGAGAAAGGTTTTTAGTGGATCATCAATACATTTTTACAGAGGCCCTAGAGTGGACACCAGCTGTTCTTTCCTAAATAGTAATAATGTATATGCTGTGGCTGATTTATAATAAGATAAATATACAATTTTTTTTATACATTCACATTTCCTGACATTTAATTAGGTGTTGTCAAGTTGAGTGTGACTCATAGTCCACTCTCAGAGGCTTTCCAATGGCTGATTGTTTCAGGATTGGTTAAGGAGTGGATTGCCACATCCTTCTCCCATTTTTGCAGTGATAGGGATGGAACCCAGGCCCTCAGAGAGCAAGCACTTTACCAGTGGTAGTGTGCTGGCATGTGCAAGGCCCTGGATTGGACCTACAGAATGAAAAAATTAAAAAGCCAGAGTATTTATAACCATTATGCTCAGTTGGTAGAGTGCTGCACTGCACTCTCTGTGGTCCGGGGTTCAATCCCTAACACCACAAAAAAAGAGGAAAAGGATTTGGCAATCCACTCCTGAAGCAACTAACATTGAAAACCTTATGAGGGTTGCTATGAATCAGACCCAACTCAAAGGCAACTGACAACAAATATTTCCTGACAAACAAACTTCCAAAACCCTTGAAATCTCCTCGGTGATAAGTGACTTTTACATGCAAATGAGAAGATTACTGGCTGGCAGTCCCTGGGTACCTCAGAGAGGACACTGAGCACAGGAAAACAGGGGCAGGATTAGGACACTGGGACATGTGGTCTCACCTCCAACTTCTCAGTGTGATGGGGGTGCAGAAGTGTCAGTTAATTACCAATCACCAAATGATTCAATCAATCATGTTTATGTAATGAAGCATCCATAACAACACAAAAGGATTGGGTGTAGGGGACTTCCAGATAAGCTAAGCAAACATATGGATTCCTAGAGGATAGCATGCCCCTTCCCATACACCTACTTCTACTTTTCGGGATCCTTTGTAAGATCTTTTATAATAAACTGGTAAAGTTATTTTCCTAATTTTGTGAGCAGTTCTAGCAAATTAATCCAATCATAGGAGGGATGAGTGGGAACACTGTATTTACAGCTGGTAGGCCAGAAGTATAGGGAACAATCTACTAGTCTTTGGCCAGCATCAGAAGAGAGGCGCAGTTTTGTGAGAATGAGTCCTCAACTTATGGGACTGGAGGCTACCTCCAGCTAGTCAGTGTCAGAAATGAATTCTATTAGAGGATACCTAGCCAGTGTTTGTGGGGCTGGGATTTAGCTCAGTTGGTAGAATGCTGTGATGCAGTCTCTGAGGTCCTGAGTTCAATTCCCAGGACCGCAAAAATGGTAGAAGTTCCTGGCAATCCACTCCCAAGGCAATCCCAAAACAATCAGCCATTGAAAACCCTGTGAGGGTCGCTATGAGTTGGATACCAACTGGACAGCACCTAACAACAACAACAAGCCAGTATTTGGCTGGGATTTAGCTCAGTTGGTACAAGCCACTCTGCAGTCTCTGAGATCCTGCGTTTGATTCCCAGAACCACAAAAATGGGAGAAGGATATGGCAGTCCACTCCTGAGGCAATCTTGAAAAGCAATCAGCCATTAGAAACCCTGTGACAGTCACTATGAGTTGGACACGACTTGACAGCACCTAACAACAAACCAGCGTCTGATACGGAACTGACTGCTTGCCTAGAGTGTGGCAGAAACCTCCTACACACTATGCCACAGAAGCAATCTGTGTTGTGAAAGTACAGTGGCCAACCCATATCTGCAGTTTTACTTTTTGTAATTTTTGTTATCTGCACTCAATCATTATCTGAAAATATTAAATAGAAAATTCCAGAAATAAATAATTCATAAGTTTTAAATCATGTGCCACTCTGAATAGTGTGATGAAATTTCTTGCTGTCCTGCCTTGGATGTGAGTCATCGCATTGTCCATTGTACTGACAATGTATACAATGTCCACTCATAAGTCACTTAGTAGCCATCCAGGTTATCACATTCAGACTGAGTGTCAGAGTATCACATAATATAAGGTCAGTACTATCTTTGGTTTGGAGTTCAAATGGACGTACTAGAATGATAGCATCCCCTGTGGCCAATGGGAGATGGCTATGTAGTTGTCAGGTGTCATCAAGTAGGGCCCAACTCACAGCAACCATCATAGGCAGAAACTAAATTTGTTTTACTATATTCACATATGTTTATGCACATATATTGTAAAGTTCTAGCAAATAGAGAGTGGAGATTCAAGTAAATTTTTAAAATATTTTTACCAAAGCTCTCAATTTGTCTGCAAATAGTTTTTTTCTAGTAGAATTTTATAATTTATTTCAATATAGTTTTCCCCTAGTCACTTTCAACCCATTCTTCTCTGCCAGTATTAAAAATCAGTGAACCAACTTTTAGCTTTGAGAAAAGTAAATATATAGAAAATCAGTATATTCACAATTTGTTTAAGTTAGCCAAACATGGAAATGTCTAAGCCCCAGGAGTTACTTATCTTAAAGCTAAGCCTTTCTCTTATGTGCAGGATCTCATTCCCTTCTGTCTTCTTTGGGGCCCCTTCTCCCACCAGTTATCCTGTTTTTTCTTATGTCTTTTGACAATTCCTTGATGGATACAGCCCTTGTATATATCTCCTTTACCTTAGCAACACAACCATCCCTAATTCAGGTCCAGCTACCTCACCGGCTGTGCTTTCTCATTTCCTCCTCCGATCTTAGCAAGACTCATCACTTAAACAGCAAACCCACTTCACTGTACCACTCTTGCCCTTCTGTAAATGACACTAGTTTCACCAAAGTAACCAGTAAGCTCTTAATTAATGATCCGTCAGGCATTTTCTTTTCACACTCTAACTTTCAAAACCAACAAAAATTATGTACCATTCTTCTGCTTTAGTACTAAGGATTGAATCCAGGATGTTGCATATGCTAGACCAACACTCTGTCACTAAGTTATATTGCCAGTTATTTTATTTTCATTTTTATTTTGAGAGAAGGTCTCACTAAATTGCTCAAACTGGCCTTGAACCCTCTATGTAGCCCAAGGTGTCTTCACATTCTTCACCTTCCTTCCTCCAGAGTAGCTGTGAATATAGGCAGTTGCACCCAGCAACTTCCTCAGTTTTCTTATGAACTTCTCTTTTTCTACCCATCCCTCAGTTAAGGTTTCATCTGCATTTCTTCTTTCATCATGTCATAAATTGCAAGGTTTCATGGACAATCTTAAACATGCATGGTTGCAGCCCTCTATTTTTGCTGAAGATATATAAATTGGTATTTCTATTTTAGATCTCTCTCCAAACTAGTATAAACAACAGAGGTCTGGAAATATTTTTATTGGCACTATACCACTCAGATAAGCAGGACCATAGCTGAAATTATAACTCATGGCTATTGACTCCACTTCCATCTCAAGCCTTTTATAATAAAGCACGCAGCATGTCTAGTTCTACAATAGAGGAAATGCTAAGCAGCAAAGAAGTAGAAGAAGAAATATGAATCCTAGGACTTTACAGAAGATAGGACTTCCTGGTAGAGCAGCGGTGGGCTTAGATATTAGAAAGGCTTAATGTAAGTAGAGGAGAGAATTTCTAGAGACATGTTTTGACATGTACTTGGAACCTAGAAGTGCCAGAAGATGAGAGAGGACGCAGGAATCCATCCTTCTAAACCAAGAAGCAGAGACACTTTCTATTGTCCATATTTTCTTTTTGCTTTCTTTTCAATTACCTAGTGAAGCAATGAAAGTTAGATACATCATGTTATTAAATTTGAACCTTAAGGGTAATCACTTTGTAGGTCCAACTCAAGAACTATTTAATCAGATATGGATCAGAGTTCACATTTTAATAGTTTCATAGGATATCACAATATTAAGCAGCAGGGAAAAAGACAAAGATAGAGATCATGAACCTCTGATTACTAACTTCCTCTTATGAGCTATATAACATGATCTAGGATGTTGTCACTTCCCTTAGAGGACAACGAAGGCAGGAGTAAGAGACAATTATGGGCAGGGGACCTGTATTTCAGTGTGCAGGTGTGGAACCTGGGCTTCTTGACATCTAGCTCCTCTGATATGCGTGTTAAGGACTCGATATTTCTGGCCACTGTCACAGTACACACTGTTCTCAGACTTTGTCTATTTATATTCAAGGACTAGCTAGTTCTCTGTAGCCAGAAAAGACCAACACTGTGCAAATAATTATAAATATTCATACATTCAAGAGCAACTGTCTTTATTTTTCAAAATGAAAAATGTTTCCATTTCTAGTGCCTTACTACACTCATCTTGCTACTGATCTTATGATGCTAATAATTAACTATTTATATATTTGTCCAACTTGACTTGTAAACATTACTTTTACCAATGCATTATCAGTGACTCATGTGTGAACAGATGAAATACTAATTTATGTTAACTAAGAATGTTGTCATAGAGACTTTACTCCTTTTAATCACTTCTTATTGAAAATGTCCATGAAATAACACTAATGATAGAGTCAAAGAACCTATACCAATTATACCAACTATATCGATACCACATATAATTTACTTCAGATCTATGAACTTATCCAAAGTTAAATATATATACATATATATACATATATACATATGGCTTTAACACTAGAATATCTTAAAATTGTTTACCTCCTTCAAAATCTAAAGTGGTCTAAGAGCAGCTGAATGAAGTTTTAGGCAGTTAAGATAAAGCAGAGAACAAATTTCACTTGGTCCATAATAATAATTGACTACAGTGCTCAGCCCAGAAGGTCTAGTTCCATTCAGACACCACCAGTGCTCACATTCAGGCACATTGGGGTATAAGTTCACCTATCTTCTCCATTCACAAAACCTCATGGTGTCTGTGAAATTAGAAGAGCTCAATTTCTGCTCCCTGTTCAGGGCACCCTAATAGTGTACAGCTGAATGAAAGCAAGCAACATGAAATTTTAATAGACATGGTTGTGCATCCCTAAGTTTCAGCCACAGTAAAACAAAGAGAAAAAGTTGAAAAGCAGAAAGAACTCAAGCATAGGTCAAGGGTATTTTTCAAACATGGAGAGGTTTAGTCTACCAAAACCTCTCACTGGGCAGTGCAATAACTCAATGACACAGTGCTACCTCCAGTGACAGATTACCTAGAAGTGTTTTCCAAAGTCTTCTGTTTCAAAGCAAATAATTATCCTGCTAAATCATCTAAGCAGAATGTCTGTTCAGCTGAATGACAAAAATATCCAGAACATTATTTCAGCACATAGGTAGGCAGAAAAATAATAAGAAATGAGAAGTTGGTTTCCATTTTTAAGTATCTACAGTCAGCATTTGGATAGCAGCAATATATTTCAGTTAGAAGAATTTCTGAATCATAATAAACTGTTCATACTTGAAAGCAGAAGGAGAAATATATGGAGACTTATATGTACAGATATAGATAATGGTTTTTACTTCTTTGATACTTATATTCATGGTTTCTACCATGTGAGCTGATTATAAAGAATGTGCAATGAGAAAAGCTGGTTTCCTTGCTTTCACAAATAAATAGATTCCTTCAGGATATTGGCATTCTAGTGTGCCACAGGATCCCACTGGAGGACAAGCACATAACCCAATGGTTGCTTAGTTGTAGCTGTTGTTGTTAGATGCCAACAAGTCAGTATCCAATTCATAGTGACCCTACATACAACAGGGGAAACACTATTGTCAGTGTTTCTCTGCTGTGCATAGGGTTTTCAATGGTGAATTGATTTTTGGGAGTGGGTTGCCAGGTCTGTATCCCAAGCCTACAGCACCTGGTGTTCCCAGGCAGTCTCCCATCCAAGTACCAACCAGGCCTGACCCTGCTTAGCTTCCAAGATCTAACGGGATCGGATGCCACAGGGCTACGGCTGCAGAGGGTTGCTTAGTAAGAAGGACAATTTCCAGATTCCATGTCTCAATATTCTGATTCATGGGCCCAGAGTCTCCCTTTCAAAATAAGTACCCTAGTAAATTGACGTATGGGGTCCTTGGATCACCCTTTGAGACACAGTAACATGATTGGCAACTTCTCTATACCCTCCCTATCCTTGGCAGTCAAAAAAAGAAAAAGTAGAGGGAAAATTCAAATTCAAGGAAACTTTTTAAGTTGGTTTATGTACCCCTAAAAAAGTTACTATCTTGGTGAACTTCATAGTTTTTTCAAGTAAGAAACAGTTAATGTTACAAGTAGTTTTCCATTTTCCAGTTTGATAGCGTATCATATTTATATGATGCTTACATTTTGTGCCTCATGTGTAACTACATTATACGATATTTTACCAAAACATGATCAAGTATTTAGGAATCATGAATTTCAACTGCTTGTAAAAATTCTTCTTTTAAATTTGTAATAACACCTACACTTATACAAGTTAATAAAATTTTCATTTTAGTCAGTTTAAAAGATTATATTTTATATTTCAAAGTATGATCCAATGACATGTATACAATGAAAGTACAATTTTACATGGAGAATAAATTTTTAGAACATTTAATATTGTCATTAGGTGCCACTGCGTCTGGTCCTACTCATAGCAACACTCACAGGCTTTTCAATGGTTGATTGTTTCAGGATTGCTTTGGGAGTAGATTGCTACATCCTTCTCCAATTTTTGTGGTGCTGGGGATTGAACTAAGGACCTCAGAGAGAACAGAACAGCACTCTACCAACAGAGCTAAACATCAAAACATTTAATAGCAATCCAAATATGAAAATTAATTTTCTTGTTTGCAGTAAAACAACAAAAAGTCTATAACACCTCGTGAGTAGATGTTTGCTTACTAATTCAACTAACAAGTACAAACTAGCCATAGGCTGGGTTGGGATTTAGCTCAGTTGGTAGAGCACTGCGCTGCAGTCTCTGAGTTCAACTACTGGCACCGCAAAAATGGGAGAAGGGCCTGGCAATCCACTCCCAAGGCAATCCCGAAACAGTCAGCCATTGAAAACACTATGAGGGTCACTATGAGTTGGATACCAACTCGACGGAACCTAACAACAACAACAACAACAACGATAGGCTACAAAGCAATATTTTAGTAGATGGTTCATATAGTATTCTTCTTATCCTTTCGTCTAAAATTAAAGGAAAGGTGATCTCTTTCACAAACACTCTTTATTTCTGTAGTTCAATCACTGCTTCCTCAGTGATACAATGTAGGAGAAGGCCTTCTTGATCAAGACAAATTTATCCCAAAATAATAAGTTCTGATTTATCATTAAATATCAGTATTTTTAAAACTCTGTTGCTGAGGGTTAAATGTTACCAAGTTTTTACAACACACACACAAAAAAAAGCCATTAAAGATAACTATAAACTACTGAGAAGGAGTTTTATAAAGCATTTCATAAAATTATACTATTTTAGTCTAAATCTAAGAATATTTAACTGAGGTTTAATTCAGTTAGTATGGTGCTGCTTTGCCATCTCTGATGCCTTGGGTTTGATTCTCAGCTTTACAAAAATGGGAGAAGGATCTGGTAGCCCACTTCCAAAACAATCCTGAAACAATCAGCCATTGAAAAATGAGGAATCTGTACATGGGCCAGAGGCAATCATAAGAAGAGAACAGGGAAAAACTGCATGGTTTAAAGTCAAGAAAAGTGTGCATCAGGGCTGTATCCTTTCACTATACCTCTTCAATATCTATGCTCAGCAAATAATCCATGAAGCTGGACTTTATGAAGAAGTTGAACATAGCTTCAGGATTGGAAGAAGATTTATTAACAACCTGCATTATGCAGATGACACAAATCTGCTTGCTGAAAGTGAAGAGAATTTGAAACATTTACTGATGGAGATCAAAGAACATAGCCTTCAATATAGATTGGCCTCAACATCAACAAAACAAAAATCCTTACAACTGCAATATGCAGCTTCATGATACATCCAGAAAAGACTGAAGTTGTCCAAGACTTTGCTTTACTTGGTCCTACAATCAACATCATGGAAGAAGCAGTAAAGAAACCAAAAGATGCATTGCATTGGGAACAGCTGTTACAAAAGACCTCTTTAAAGTGTTGAAAAGCAAAGATATCACATTGAAGACAAAGGTGCACCTGACTCATGCCATGGTATTTTTAGTCACATTATATGGTTGTGAAAGCTAGACATTGAATAACAGAGACAGGAGAAGAACTAATGCCTTTCAATTATGGTGCTGGACACAAATATTGAATGTAACATGGACTACCAACAGACCTGTCCTAGAAGAAAGGAAACCACAATACTCCTTGGAAATTAGGATAGTTAGACATCTTCTGATGTACTTTTGGACATGTTTTCAGGTGGGACCAATCCCTGGAGAAGAACATCACGTTTGGGACAGTGGCAGATCAATGACAAAAAGGAAAACCCTAAGCTAGATGGATTGACACAGTGTTTGCAACAATGGGTTTAAACATAAAAAAGATTGTGTGCCTAGCACAGAATCAGGGAGTGCTTGTTTTCTTTGGTACACAGGGTCACTATGGGTGTGACCTGACTCAACAGTACCTAACAATAACAACAACAACAAGAAACTCTAAGGCAGTTAACTACTCTTATTCCCTACAAGTAGCAATGATTAACCAAATATTTAAAAGGGTCAGAGTGCTAAACCTTGACATACATTATTTCATTCAATCCTCATTTATTCTCTGTATTTCAGAAAAAGAAACAGTGTAATTAAAGTCATGGGCCAGTCAGTAACATAAACAGGATTTCAACACTCTCCTATTCAACACCACATCCTTGAAATTTTATCAATCAGAGCCAAAGTAATCACAGAACACTGAGATGTGATGATAGCTGTTATTACATACCATAATGTAGAGTATTAATATAATATGTATAGCAAGTCTGAAGCCAGCATTTCATCTCCAAACCCTTTTTTCTGTGTTTTCTCCCTGCCCTGGCAGAACTCTAGACCAAGTCTGTAAAATGCTCATAAGGTAGGAACTATGTGACTCCTTCATAGTGACTTGAGCATCAATAAAACTTTAACAAGTTTTAAGAAAACACTAACAAAATCAATATCTAGGAAACTAAACAGGATGGAATGGTAATGATTTAAATACCCTGTACAAACTAAGCTAGCCTCAATTTACTTTCAGCATTGCACTACTGGCACTAAAACTCCTTTTCATTTCTGATACATACTTCCCGCCAGAGTTTCTGATTAATATCAACTATGGTGAACTTCGCCTGCAGCTATAGCCCTGTGGCATCCGATCCTGTCAGATCTCGGAAGATAAGCAGGATCGGGCCTGGTTAGTACCTGGATGGGAGACTGCCTGGGAACACCAGAAGCTGTAGGCTGGGAGAAGGACCTGGCAACCCCCTCCCAAAAATCAATCTGCCATTGAAAACCCTATGAACAGCAGAGAAGCACTGACAATAGTGTTTCCCCTGTTGTACAGAGGGCCGCTATGAGTCGGATACCGACTCAATGGCACCTAACAACAACCACAACATGGTGAACTTCATAAATCATATAGTTTCCATTAAAATCA